>JAQIWH010000891.1:0-38521 GCA_034695005.1 Cryptops parisi | reverse complement strand
GATTTTTTTCGAAAAAATATCGATCTTGCCAAGTTAAAGTATACGCGTATACCCTCGTATACGCTGAAAAACAGCACAATGTACGTATGTTAAGGACGTCTGCTTGGAATAAGGAAATAATAACCGCAGGAAAAAAACTCTACATAATAAGTGCCGGTTAATTATTATCGGTTTGAATACAAACGGTAATCCTGATGATGATGATGATGATAACAACAACTACATAAACAGTAAATATTCTTTGTTTAGAATGTGTAAATTAGAACCAAAACTATTGATACAGGGATTTTCCAGTTGCAGGATTGTAGGTCACGCAGTAATCCATTTTACTGACAACTTACTTTTAATCTTCATATTACAGTTTTACTTTTTATATTATACACATAGGGTTTCTATATTTTTTGGCTTGATTCCATAGCCTTGATTTAAATGTTGATCTTTCATTCACAGGCTTGGATGTGACAGCGACGGTAGAAACTCTCGACACCGCCATTGAAACGCACGATGTAAGAAATTGCCAAATTTTTCTATCGTATACAAAAATATGACTTGTCGATTAGTAAAATAAACGAATTAATCATTTTGTTGTACAGCATTGTTGAACGTGCCATTTTGTATTATAAAATATTTGAACGTTATGTGTCGTAGGCCGAGGTTGAACTAGAAGAAATCATGGACCAATTGCTAGACAGGCACCATACAAGCTCTGCCGATCAGATTCTGGGAGATAGCATTGTCATGGAAACAAGTAATTAATTTATTTCGTTTTAGACGATTTTTTTCTCGTTTTCTATTCCGATTCATCGCATGATTAACATCGCCATGTTGGATCTCAAGGTACGCCACAAGCTGGAAATGAAAATCGCGATATCATGATAAGCATGGATTCGGAAGAAATTGAGCCGAACAACACTTCTCAGATGATCAGCCATCACGAAAGTAGGGATCGCTCGTTGGTGGTTGTTTAAAATTTGTTTCATCGGGGTCTGTATTGACAGGGTTGACTTTTTGTAAATTAGGTGAGGACGATCATCGAGAAAGCAGCGACTCCGATTCTGAGTCGGATACAACTCACAGCGAAGAAGAAGATCGGGAACGGGACGAGCATGAAGAGGAGGAGGACGGAGACGAGAATGACGAAGACGAGGACGAAGAGGAAGATGACGAGGCGTCTCATTACGAGGGAGACGACGGTTACGAAGCGGCGTTGGAGGATGCTTTGTTTCGAATGCAAGATAGGCATGATGATCTTTTTATTCAGCTGGAGGAAATGTTTCCCTCATCAGGTAAGCCATTTTGGTGGTATCGTTTATGTGGTTTTGTTTTTAGCGTTTTTCGTTTTATATAATTTAGGTTTTATTTTTTATATATGTTTTATATAATAAGATATTGTAAGTGATGAGGAGAAAAAATTGTACATTGAAATGAATTCTCATTTTTTCGCTTTAAAAATTTCAAATTTTTAATTTGAAAAACAAAAAGGGGTTTTTTAAAAGTCTTAAAAGTATCTCATGCTATAGATTGGATGAAATGTTTTCAAAATAGTATGTGTACATGGTGTTTCTAAATGGTTTGGCCACATTTTATACCAAAGATGATACTCGTCAAAACAAAATTGAAAGTCCATACGAACATGGGTCCAGAAAAGTTCTCCCAACGTATTGGACGAAAACGTGACCGTTGTTTTGTGTGATTTCATTATTTAGTGTTATTTTGTGCGATTTCACTATTTAGTGTTATTTTGTGCAATTTCACTATTTAGTGTTATTTTGTGTAATTTCACTATTTAGTGTAATTCCAGTGTTAGACTATCTTCGACAGGAACTATTTCCGGACTCATAGTTTATAGCATTTGTTTTGGATGTGTGGCATCTGTGGTTAAAATTTGATCGGATTTTCAGGAACACCCTGTATATTTCGGGGAGATTTTTTTATTATTTATTTATTTTTTTTTTTTTTGGAAAATAAAATATTAAAAAAAAAAAGAAAAATTTATTTGAAAAGTAGTTGACGGTCCGAAATTTGACTTTAAATTTCTGTTAGGTGGCCCTTCTATTGTTTTTGGAGCAAGTGATCCAATTAGAACTTTTGTTCCAATGTCATTACATGAAGATACTGGAAACGGCAATGAGAATGCAGGTGTGCATAGGTTACATAAATAAATGATCACTCGTTGACATTTGGCTGGGCGACCTTCCCTTTCGATCGAGGGCTAATTGTTTTTTCTCCCCCCCTTTTATTTTGCGTTTTGTTGTCAGTTCCCTCGTTGCCTCCAACCCCTGGTCACGTAACTACGAGTCATCCGTTACTCGCACGTCACGGCGATATCCAGAGTTCGTTGACGTCTCGCATTCATCGCACGGGGCGCCAAAGAGGCTATCGGCAGCCGGGTTACTTGCATGGTCATACGTGGCAAGTATACACAGGAAATTCGAGGCATCCGAACCCACCCGCGATCTTGCAAAGGTGGTTGTTGTGACTGAATTTTGATGGCGATTGTTAGATGTGTTGTTAGGTTTGTTAACGTACGTGTTTTGTTTTTGTGTGTTAACAGGCTGCTGGGACCAAGCACAGCTCATGACGTGTTACAACTGACGAGCCTCACGCCTCAGCCTGGACAAACGAGGGTTTTGGTTTCTAATGACGATTTCAGAATCTTTGCCACTGATGAAGATTTTTACGAAATTGAGGTGAGATGATGCTGTTGGTGGTGTACAGGGTGTCCCATAAGTCTTGGTGCAGTTTTAAACTACAGTGGAATACGGTTATTGAACAACATGGATAATGTTATCAGTCTGCTATTGTTATCATAATCGGTCTGTCTGAAAACACTATTCAATGTATTTTTCATCCACTGTGTAATGTTATCACAAAGCACTAGTCTCAAAGGGATTTCACCGTTCTTTAATAAGTCCAAATGCGTATTTAAAATTTGCACGTTCAATAATATTGCGCTGTTTTTGAAAATAGGGTCAAGGTTCAATTCTCAGTGGCACGACTCCTGGTTCTTTGGCTACGATTCCTTCTGCACTTGTTCGTTGGTCGGAAGAATCGCGCGTTCTTGATGGAGACAGTGTCCACGATTGTGTTACGGGTAAGCGATATAAACAATTTTGATTTAAGCAGCGATTTATTTTTGTTGTTTTATTGAACGAAAGATGATTTTTGTTATTTTTTAGCCACTAAACTGAACATCATAGAGGTTCTGGAAAAGTATCGTGATGAAGAACTTGCCGAGCGTCGAGAAAAACGGCGTAAACTGCTGGAAGAAGAGGAAAGCAAGAAGAAGGACAAGAAAGAGAAGGAGAAGAAAAATGGAGATGATGATTCCAACAAGACTATCGAGTGGGGGACAGGCGAGATGGAGGTGCGTCTCAACATTACAAGATTAAAACTGCACAGCTAGTCCTTGGTTGGCTGACGTGCAATGAGCAAAATCCTCCAAAATTATAGAATCATGTTGTCATTTTAGCGGAATTTTGATGTGTGTGGTTTTTGATTTAAAGCAAGGTTTGCATGAAAACTAATCTTGCAAAAATCAAAGACGTGTCATCTTAAAGAATTTTCTTCTTACTGTTTATTTTTTTTTTCTCGATAAATGTGATTTTAAAAATGTTTGAACGTTCATTGTTTATGGTTTTGCAGATAACATTAGCTGATAACAGCAGCAGTGTGGAAACGACAACCCCTGCGGCAAGTAGGAGTACCGAGGAACCAACAACACCTGTTCCACACAGTAAGTGTTTTTTTTGTCCATTTCAGCGATTTGTAGGTGTGTGGAATTAATTTTATGCATTTTTGATTAAATTGTTGGTTTTGTTTCGCCAGGCGAGGCTATGTTGACCACCGACCAATTAGCCCAGTCCATTGTTGAACAAGTTTTGCGTCCCGCTATTTCTTCTCATCTTAACACTCCTCTGGCTGTTCAAGTATCTTCAGCGCCGGCAGCTGATACAAGTAAATAGATAATACACATATCTATAATATAACATATAGTCATAATGTAGATAATATAATCCTATTCATTTTCAACGTGATATCGTCGTTAAACGGAAGTTTGAGAGTTGATTTGTTTCATTTAGCTACGACCTCATCCGTTCATCCAAGTTTTGAAAGCCTGCTCACTGCCTCGACGCCAACTCGCACGGATTCGTCTTTGTCGTTGGTGGCAGTTGCAGGCTCGGAAAACAGCAGCAACGTGACCGAATCACACCCGTCGGATACGACGACTGCAGCAGCAGCACCTCAAGTCGCAGACGGAAGCGCAGCCACAGGCGAAGACAGCTTTCAGAGTCGTTTGATCACAGACACGTCCTTTCCCAGCAACATCGATCTGTCGTCGAGCCCAGGGTTCTTCGACGAAGCTTTCAACATCGTCATGATGAACATGTCGAGGTCACAGGAAAGCTTGGATCATACTAGCAGCACCGAACCAGAGTTTGTGGTGCAGTCGACGTCGTCGGAGTCTGTTCTGGGTAAAATAATAATAATAATAATAATAATAATAACAATAACAAGCTTCAAAGAAATTGCTCAAATTTGATTTTATAAAAATTGTTTGTTTTTTCGCATCTTTTTACTAGAAACTCTACCACCAACAACAGCCGTTTCTACAATTCCCACATCCCCACAAGATTTGTCGACGAGAAACAACGCCGCCGAACAGCCTGCAGCAAATGCTGGTAAATTATTAGACGCATTTTTAAGACGTGAAAAAGAAATTGTTTTAAGCACCACTATAGTTCAGTGGAAGTGTTTCGATCGTTTCACTGACTCCCGCCAGGTGCAACAATAACTGATACTCGAAATGTTTTTTTGGTGGGGGTTTTCAATATTTACGTCCACCGTGTTTATTGGGTATCCACATTACGGACAAACTCGCAGTTTACAATCGTTCGATGTGAATCGCAAAAACTCACGAATGCAAGATACACATGATGAACAAAGAGTTGTGGGCGTGACTTGTTTGTAAACCGAGAGTTGTTTTTTTTTTTCCACTAGAAACGTGGTAATCGGGTGTTTTGCGTCTTCAACATTGTTAAAAACGATATTTGGTTAATATAGATAACGGCGCATTAGCTGTGATCAATGTTGATACTGGAGTCGTAACGGGCACTGCTGCAGCATCGACCAACCTTTCATCCAATTCGGATGGAACTACAACTGTGAGGTTAGCCGAAAGTTTTGATACATTTTCTCGTGTGTTGCGTATTTCGATATAATTTTGTTGAGATTTCTCGATGGCGTTTGGAAATGGATATTTTCGTGTTTTTGTTGCAGTAACCGAGACGGCGCCACCGTCGTCGTCAGTACGGCGTCCAACCAAGTTGCTGGAAGTTCCACCACTCAGCCGCGCTCGCAGCTGGGAGAGTACACCTCGTTGCTAGGAAGTAAGAAAGTTGCGTTTTGTCGCACCTTTTTCCCCACCCTCTTTCATTTTTGGGAAATTGCGTGGGTTGTAACTTTGTAGCTGATTTGGAAGTTCCCGAAGGTGTGGACCCGTCTTTCCTCGCTGCTCTGCCGGAGAACATTCGCCAAGAGGTGATCGGCGAACAGCTGCGCTTGCAACGCCTACGTCAACGAGCCCAAGCCCAAGCAACCGAAGCCCAAGTGGAAGGATTCACGGAGGTCAACCCTGAGTTTTTGGCAGCGTTGCCGCCAAACATTCAGGAGGAGGTAACGTTTTGTTTCGTCGGGACGACCGCGGTGGTGGTGGTGTGTCTAGTGCAGTGATAACGGAACACGGTCGATCGCCTTTTCAACTTTTAATTTTTATTCCTTGAATGTTCCGATTGTGTTGAAAAACAGGTGTTAGCTCAGCAGCGCCAAGAGCGGCAGCGGCTGGAAGCGCTCAACGCCAATCCCGAAGCTCCTGTTGATCCTGCTGGGTTCATCCAAGCTCTCCCTCCCAATCTCAGGCAGCAGGTATGTTGGATTTTTTTTTTCGCTAAACAATCGGTGTACTGAAAACAAAGTACGTCCTGTACAATGTGAAGCACCCTATAGTTCAGTGGAAATGTACTTTGCTCCACTGACTCCCGCCGGGTGCTAAATTAACCTTTCATCTCAGTAGTGAGGCTTTAATTTTTCTTGTTATTGCCTTTTGTTGGGATGGTACATATGGGCAGATAGATTATACAGGGTGTCTTTAAACTAGTTTTTTGTGAAAATAATGACGGAGTGAAATGTTACAAATCGATTGCTAACATGTTGGACATTTAAGAGATTTTTTTATAATTAATCATATAGAATTATATACAGGGTGATCCTACACGTAAACTTTATTTTTGTTTTTTCAAATATATAAATGAGTGATTTTAGTTCAATGCATATGACAACAAAGGATGTTTTATAGTTACTAATTAAATTTGTTTGGTTCAATTAATTCACTAATTAAAAATTTAAAAAAATATAACGATTTTATGAACTTCGTTCATAGTAGTCGCTGTATCAGAATCAACTGTTCTAATGTAGAATTGGAGACATTGTTTCAAACTTGGTATCTTGTGGACAAATTGATTTTTAATTTTAGCTTCACTTGTGAGAGTGAACTGGAATTGAACGTATACTGGCAGACGTTTGATAATGTATTGTCCATTGGTCCAAATGGAACAAAAATCGCATATAGTGAGAACCATGTTAAGTCCAATGTGACAAAATTCGCATAAATCAAATCTAAAATTGCAGAACTCGAAAATGGAATTTCTTAAAACTCGCATGAATCGAATGTCGATCAACTTAAAAGATCGCATAAATCTAAATTTACAAAGCGATACCATGAAGTGTATTCTTAAAAATTATTTTCAATGTACTTGTTTTTAGTTGAGAGGAGCATAATTTAAAACCGGTATTTGTTGTTTTGTGTGAATTTCGTAGGTTTTGGCTGACATGGACGATAGTGTTCTGGCCGTTTTACCAACTGAATTGGCAGCAGAAGCCCAGACTTTGCGCCGAGAACTGGAAGCGAGGCATCGTCAAATGCACGAACGTTTCTTTGGGCACGGAGGGACAGCTCTCTCTAGTATTTTACGCAATGCTAGTCGTTTGGGCTCTCGTTACACGATCCACACAGGGTATCCTCAACGAGGCCAGTGGGCGTGGAACAGCATTCAGGGAAGAAGCGGAAGCAGCCACACGGCCAACAACACCAACTCTCTCCGTTTGCGAGGAAGGCAGCTATTGGACCACGAAGCACTGACCTGCTTGCTGGTCATGCTCTTCGTCGATGAACCGAAACTGAACACGAGTCGATTGCATCGCGTGCTACGTAACCTTTGCTACCACAACTCGACTCGCGAATGGGTCATCAAGTCGTTGCTGTCCATCATGGAACGCACGCACGAGTGTCGTACTTTGGAACTTCCGTCGACGTCCGATTCCACCCCACGTGTCAAGAAAAGCCGATCGCAGCAGTCTCAAGGCGACTCCCCGTTGCTCCCCAGGTGAGTTTCCCTGGCTCGGTTAATTCGTTTTAATGTTGTTGCTTATCGATGTTGATAACTTTTGTGCTTTTTTCCGTAAGGTCTGATTCGTCCAGCAAAAGTCAACCATCCTGGCTGTCGATCAGCTTGGATGCTGCTCTTGGTTGTAGAGCTAATGTCTTCCAAATACATCGCCATCAGAGTGGAAAGAAAACTATGGAGAAGCATATTGGATTAAATCCACCTAGTATGCAAGTGAGCATACATCCACAGGCTGCACCTATCATCTGCAGGTAAAGTTTAGTTAGCATATTTTTTGTTATAAAAATGATTTAGAATTTCCATCCAAGCTAGCATCGGTTAAGCCTGGAACAACTATAGGGCAAGCATGTCAAACTCATTTTGTGTAAAAAGGCTGCATGAGCAGTTTTGTGTTATGTTTATGGCCATTGAAGCAATTTTTTTACTGTTTTGAGGGCTGCAAGTTTTTGATTTTGTAATAACGACTTTTTCTCTTACATTTTTAAATGATGGAAGAACGTAAGTGCCAAAAAAAAATCTATATTGGGATCATTATGGAAAAAATGTTTCTCGTATATTGGCGTAGCTAGTGGTGTCATCGCCAGAGAAAATAATACTACATCCCTGTGAAACTTGACAGTAAACATATCGTGTTTTTGAAGAACGCTGCTCAGATGAGTTTTTTTTTGTGTGATTTGTGACATACAACGTTCTTCCGGGCAAGCCTACAAATAAGTGTTGGACATGGCCATTATAGGGGTTAACGAAAACTAAAATATGTTGTGATTATATTTGTTTATTTTTGATAAGTTAGATTTTTGCAATGAAAGCTTATTTGTTGTTTTTGCTCTCTTGTTAGGCATGTATTAGACACGCTCATTTCCTTGGCAAAGAGCTTTCCGAACCACTTTCTCCCAACCAAGGCGAAAGAAACGAAAGGTTGCACCATAACAGCTGCAGCAGCAGCGGCAGCGGCGGCGGTGGCTTCCAAGGAAAATGCTAACGACACCAAACCTAAAACTCCCCAGACGACCTGCAGTCAGATGGGGAAGCAGGACAAAGCCGAAGCTGGAAAGGCGAGCAACGCCTCGTCCCGCACCGACAACCGAGGCGACTTTAAACAGCAGCTCATCGACACCGATTTTTGGGATCTGTTGGTGCGACTGGATTCCCTGACAGCTAGCAAAAAGGGCAAGAACGTGGCCCGCACGCATAGCAGTACAAGCATCGAGGAAGAACAGCTAACAGTGAGTTTCGAAGCGTCTCCCCTGGGACAATTGATAGCCATGCTATCTCACCCCGTGATCCGAAGAAGCTCGTTGCTCACCGATCGACTACTGCGCTTGCTGGCCCTCGTGTCGCTCGGCCTGCCCGATGTCAGCAATCAGTCGTTGGCTCTGAACCTGAACCAACCGGCACCTGGTACCAGAGGCTCTTTGACCGTGACACCCACCTCGGCGACAGTGACCGCTGCCTCAGCAGCGGTGCCAGTGACTGCATCTGTCGCTTCGACCGGTGGCGCTTCGGCATCGGCACCCATCATCCAATCCATGCGACCTTTGCAACAACCCGCGTTAGGGGCTGCCGCAGCACCATCGCCGTTCATCACCAGTGCGGTCCAGGAGCATCCAGTAGAAGATGCTAACAGGATTTCGAGCGTACCAAGTAAGATGCTTTGTAATAGGTTGACGGTTGGGGGGGAGGTGTTGGTTTTTTCTCAACGTTTTGTTCTCTGTAACCAAACGTCGGCAAACTGTATAACTTCTAATGAGGGTATTTCACGGATCAATTTATGAATGTTGGTTTCTCAACTCTGCTAGATATTTGGGAGAGTACTGTATAACAAGCGGTATAATGCTCGACCGACATAACTATTGTGGTTGGTCCATCGTGTTTCACTTTTCATATCTGCTTTTCTTATTCTCTGGGTTGTATTATAATTTTTCTAACTAAAGTTTTTAGAATATCATATTGCCAAAATGTTATATATATATTATAGTTAGCTATAAAGGTAAAGGTTATATTATACTACCTTCTCGAAAAGTTATTCTTTGATTGAGTAGTGGTTTTTTTATGGCTCTTAACTAAAGGGAGGTTTCATGTGAGTTAGATTGTGTGATAAATGGCAGTTTATGAAGTGTGTTTTTAAAAGTTGTTTTTCAACGACACTAATGTTAATGATGCAGGTTTGTCCAATGATTAGAACTGCATCTTGAAGGGAAGGACTCGGTCATGCAGATCTCTCGTTTTGTCATTCGATTCGTGATTTTGTTTGTTTGTAATTTTCTAATTCAATTTGACGAGACACCTTGCAAGACAGAGCTAGGCCCAGTGAAAGATGATTATGAGAGATGAGGACATAAAACCTGCTACAACGAACGACACTTTGTTGACCAACTTTTACCGAGTACCGAGGGTGGCGGTTTAAAGAGGTTTGGCTACAAGTAGTTTGATTTAATGGTTCGGGCGTTTTGTTTTATTTTCAGATGCGACTACTACTACTACACCCGCTCAGACGGTAATGGTTAGCGCTGGCAATCCGCCGACCGAGACTGAGCAGACGAAAACTACCGAAGAAATGGAACTGGACAAAGAAAAGGAACTTGTTCTCGAGCAGCACCTGAAACTCGCAGTTGAGGTTCGTCAATTAGCATATTTTTATTTCTCGTACGCGAAAATGGCAAAAAAATCGACTTTGGTCGATTTTTCTGGAGCGTTGTCCTATGATTAGAACTGCATCCGAAGGGTGAGCTCGGTTCTGCTGATTTCTCGGCATTTTAATTTTTCTCTCGCTCCATCATCTGTCTATCTTTGTTTCCTGTTTTTTTCCTAACTTTTAAAGCTTCGACTTTTTTCATTCTCACCTTTAATCTGTTTCTTTCCGTGTCGTGGAGATTGGCTAGATCGAGCAGCGGACCCAATGATGGAGGATTATGAGAGATGAGGACAACATGATTGCCGATGATTGTTAAATCGGAATCATTATATATTTTTTTTTTTTTTTTTGTAAACCTAACGTCTTCAGTTTTGATTATTTTGTGTCCCAGGTGCTAATTTCAAAATCATGCTCCGAAGAAGGCCTGGAAGATGCGACAGCACTTCTCTTGCAGTTGTCTAGAGGAAGCATTTTAACGAGGGAGACGGTATTGCGCTTGCTACTAGACGGTGCTAGAGAATTGGGATCGGTCGTGTGTTTGCACATCCACACTCTCATGCTGGAACTGCGATCACTCAACGAAAAGCTGAAGCTCGAGAAAGCGGACAAGTTCGAAGAAGAGTTGGAAGCGGAAAATTCGGGTGAATCCCGTGCTCAGAAAGGAATACTTTATGACAGGTGGGTGCTGCACTTGAATTTTATGCACTTTATATTATTAGCTTCACTTGTGAGTTTGTACGTACAAAAACAAGACGAGGATTTGGACTTGGTTATTTTTCAAGTTGAACAATTTTTGTGGTTTTCTGTCGTTTCAGGTTCACTAAAGATACAGTTGTGGTGACTGCTCCGACCAAGATCAAAGGAGGACGAGAACTGCAGTTGCCTTCAATGGTGACTTTGACTAGCAAAACGTCGAGCCAAGCATTCTTTCTACGTATTCTTAAAGTAATCATTCAGCTGAGGGAAGCGGCACGTATTGCTGCTAGGAAAGCTCGCAGAGGAAGTAAGAAACTCTTTTCGGTTTTCTTTGTTTTGTTTTTTTGGCGATTCTCCCCGTTTTACACAAGAGACCATTGAGGTTTCTGGGTAAACGTATGGTTACTTGTGTTGACGTAGTTCACTTTTGTTTGAGGGGGAAGTGTGTGTGTTTTGTCATTAGTAGTAGTGGTAGTAGTAGTAGTTGTTGTTTTCACAATAGATTGCTGCAATTTCATTGGCACCCTGCATGTCTTGGGTTTATTACGACTCTGATATCATGTATTCACCGATTGTCGATTTTATAGTTTCGTTCGAACCCGAAGTGCAGTCAATTGTGGAAATAGCAATGCTAGCAGAAAATAGGGCTAATAATACTCCCGTTGCCACCACAGCTTTAACATCGGCTAACGCGACATTAACCACTGCCAGTAATGCGCTGACCACGTTGGCGGCCGCTAGCTCAGCAGCACCATTGACGACGGCGACCGTCGCCGCCGCTGCCTCCCCCATCACCAGTGCGAGCGCCGCGAATGCTATCATAGCTTCAAACGCAGCTGCTCAAATGATAGCTGCTCTTGCCTCTACGATCGAAACCATTTCGAGCAACGCTTCGGACGCAGTTTCTTCATCGACCGACGTCGCTGAAGAAGCACTGGCGTCGATCGCTGTTCAGCCTGCGACGAGCAGCTCCAGTGAACAACTGTCGTCTAACGAAACACCTATGGAAATAGATAATGGTAAGGTCGTGTTCGAGAACTTGTTTGTGCCGTTTGTTTTCTCTGTTTGTTTGATTGAACGTCGTCGTTTTGTTTTGAAAAGCAGAAGTGAGAAGCCAAGCAACGAGTGAGCAAGTTATGGCCATCACCGACATGTCGCAGCCACTACTTCTCGCACGGTCCAGCACGCCGACGCAGGGTTCGGCCGGGGCGACGGACGAGCCTGTGCTACAAATGCCTCGACTTAGCGAGCAATTGCATTTAGAGGACCTATGGGAAACGCTCAGCTCGTGCCTGCTCGAATTGGCAGACACGCCCGACCATCATGCAGTACTTGTCCTACAGCCGGCTGTTGAAGCTTTTTTCCTCGTTCATGCTTCAGCCACTGAAAAGGTGAACGTCCTTTTTTTTTGTTGTCTACAAATGTGTTTTCTTGACGACTAGTAAAAAAAAAAAATTTGTTGGACCATACGTTGACAGTGCAGAATAGTTTAGCGCTAAGTGTAACATCGAATATTTTCAGCATGTAACAGTCGTTTTGCATGACCTAAAAAATAGCTTTATCATAGGCGAGAAATATGCTAATTAAACAGTGTAGCAGTGGCTGTAAAGTACTGTTTTTAGTGTACAGTAGTCTCTAGTTGGACATCTCACCAGCCCGACCAGTTGACACGTAACAGGTTGGTACATGAAACTGTCTTTAAAACAGAATTGTGTGCACTGCACTGATATTGAAATTAGGACTTTATAACCAACTGCCGTAGGTTGTTTTATTTCTTCATTTGGTACTTTGTACATTACCCTGTATTGTGGGATCAATTTTGCTAAGTTGGTGATATGCATGATTTGTTCCCAAAATCTAGTAATTCCAACAGTTTGCAATGATCAGATTGCAAATTTAGTTTGATGGTCCGGTTGACGTTGGATTGCCTACTGTACTTGCTGTAATTTTGTTGAATCTTTAATTTGTTTGTTTGAATGCATCAACTAGGAAAGTGACCGGCGACGAGATTCGAGACCAGAAACCCGAGAAAGCCAGTTGTCCCACATCCATCTTGAAATGGCTCCGTTGTCACCGCTCCCTTCGCTGAACGCTGCAGGAACCTCCACCCAAGACTCTAACGTCATTAATGCCCTTAATCGTGAAAATTCGCTCATTGCAATCAATCCAACTCTCCCTCCGGACACCCAAAAATTTCTTATGTTTGCCGGTAAGAAAGTTGCGGACGTTTAATTGGTTCGGAATTATTTTTAACTTTGAAAAGATTTGTATATTGATTGGTTTTGATTTTTATGATAGAAACCCATCGTACTGTGCTCAATCAGATATTACGCCAGTCGACGACCCATCTTGCCGATGGACCTTTCGCAGTATTAGTCGATCACACGCGAGTGCTTGATTTTGATATTAAGCGACGCTATTTTCGCCAAGAACTGGAACGCATGGACGAAGGAATTCGTCGTGAAGATCTTGCCGTGCACGTCAGGCGTGAACACGTGTTTGAAGATTCGTTTCGAGAACTCCACCGACGTACCGCCGAAGAATGGAAGAATAGATTTTACATCGTGTTTGAAGGTTTGTTTGTTCGCCTTGGAAGAGGCAACAAAGAAAGCATGGTTGGTGTCTGTCGTTTTGACGGAAATAATTAATTTTTTCGGTCGTTGTTTGTTGAAGGTGAGGAAGGCCAAGATGCTGGTGGACTTCTACGTGAGTGGTATACCATCATTTCACGGGAAATCTTCAACCCTATGTACGCACTGTTTACAACCTCTCCCGGCGATCGGGTGACGTACATGATCAACTCTGCCTCGCACTGCAACTCAAATCACCTCAGTTACTTCAAATTTGTGGGACGTGTCATAGCCAAAGCTGTGTACGATAACAAACTACTCGAGTGTTACTTCACACGTTCCTTCTACAAACATATTTTGGGCAAACTAGTCAAGTAAGTTTGTTTTTCTGGTCTGTTCATGCCATCAAGTTTTTGTTTTGTTGCGTTTTTTAAAATATGTACTTTATTTTCCATTCAGATATCAAGATATGGAGAGTGAAGACTATTCCTTCTATCAGGGATTGGTTTTCCTTCTGGAACATGACATCAAGGAACTAGACTATGATCTGACTTTTAGCACAGAAGTAAGTAATGAATTATTACCGTCATTCGATTGTGGTATTATATTTTCGCGAATATAAGATGCGTCTTATGCAAGATGCTTCTTAGCTGCATCTTGTATAAATTTTAATAAGATCATTATTATATTACTGGTAAAATTTATGAATGAGTGCGTTATTTGAAGTCTTTCGTATTTTCCAGTGTCTTGATTACAGAACACATTACATTAGAGCCAATCATGGCTTAAGTTTCATTGTTTAGTAAATGTTTCTCAGATGAATCTCATGTGTGTCCTGTATAATTAATTTTTTACTCAAACCTTTAAAAGTCTTATGTTTTCGAAACTAGCGTACTTTCCAGGACGGTAACCTCCGCTGATAACAAGGAATTGTCGTGGGAATAGTAATTTTCAATAAAATAAATTTTTTTTTTCCAGGTGCAAGAATTTGGAGTGACAGAAGTTCGGGACCTGAAACCTAACGGACGTAACATAGCCGTGACGGAGGAAAACAAGCAGGAATACGTACGCTTAGTATGCCAGATGAAGATGACTGGCGCCATTCGCAAGCAGTTGAAGGCTTTCCTCGAAGGTTTTTACGATATCATTCCACAGCGGTTGATTTCCATCTTTAACGAGCAAGAGTTGGAGTTGCTGATTTCTGGGTTGCCCGTCATTGACATCGATGACCTCAAGGCCAATTCCGAGTATCACAAATATCAACCCAACTCTTTGCAGGTAAACCGACCGACCAAAACTGGGAGGAATTATTAAATTGATTTTTGCTTATGTCACGTTATTTTTGTTTGTTTCGTGTTTTTTTTTTTTCAATTTCTTGTTTCTTAAATTTGCAGATTCAGTGGTTTTGGCGAGCACTTCGTTCCCTCGATCAGGCCGACAGAGCCAAGTTTCTTCAGTTTGTCACTGGTACATCTAAAGTACCTTTGCAAGGGTTTGCAGCACTAGAGGGCATGAACGGTATTCAAAAATTCCAAATTCATCGTGATGACAGATCCACTGATCGCCTTCCTTCCGCTCACACATGGTAAGTCCGAAACACACGATGCTAAATCATGCTTTGTTTTGCCAAAAATGAGGATCTAGGATTGGTCAGTGAGATTATCCTTTTTTGGTTTTGTTTGGAAATTTGTTTTAAGCAGTTTTCCTAACTTTTTAAAACACAGTTGGGTCTGTTTTCTGAAACCCATGTTTCGTCATTTTTTGGAATGGAGCGTTTTTTTTTTTAGCTTTAACCAAAAAGTGACTTAATCATTTGAACTCAACCTTATTTGTTTTTCTTTCCACAGCTTTAATCAATTAGATTTACCTGCTTATGAAACCTATGACAAGTTGCGCTCGATGCTTCTCAAAGCCATACACGAATGTTCTGAAGGGTTTGGCTTTGCATAAAAAAAAAGTGAGGTATGGTCACACGTTTCAAAATTCAATAATAATTTTTCTTTTTTTTTTAATTCGTATAATATAATAATAATAATAAAATTAAATTTGTTTATAGAAGAAAATAATCGATCAGGAAGTTGAGAAGTTTTATATTGTCTTTATTATTTTGTTTTTGTTATGTTACATGTCTTAATTATTTTCTTTCTTCCTCCCCAGTTATAATTATTAAATGATACATTTTTTTTTCCTTGTAAATAAAACAAAAGAAATTACTGAAGTTTGTAGAATTCATGTTTGTGTGGTGGAATTGTTCTAAATTTCTTAGAAGAAAATGTGTGTTGAAACAAAATGGCCGACTTTTTTCTTTGCCCAGTGTTTAGTTGATAAATTTTGTTTTGCAGTTGATGATGGTATTGTTTTCTTCGTTTCGAGTGATGATCGAGGCTGGGATAAAATCATTTTTCTTTTTTGTTTCGTTTTCTTTCGCTGTAGTCGACTTTGGTTGCACCTTCTTGGCACAAGGAGGAGCCAAGAAAGGCAACGACACTGGCACTTTTTTGTTTTTTCAATCGAAGTGATGACCTCACCGGTAATCCAATGTTTTTAAGAAGAGACGGGACAACAAATCCTTTTGTTTTTCTCTCAGCCCTGGAATCAATTTTGCGCTAAACCACCTACTAAATCAGGTACAAGATGTCTGGTCAGTTCACCGCCGCCGCCACTTCCATCATTGCGTATGGATGTGCTCTTAAAGGTTTTTTGTTTCAGCAAGCTTTAAAAAACAAAAAATACATTTAAAAAAATAATAATAATGATGATAATGATAATCCTGTTGCTTCACTACGAGTTTGTTGTGAGAAAAATTATCAGAAGTTGTTACCAGAAATGTTCGGCTTTTTATTTCGTAGCAACTCGGTTTACATACAAAAAGGAAATATTTAACATACCGCCCCCTTCTCTCTCCGATTTTTTTGTTGATGAACTACTGTTTTTTGTTTTACGAAAAACAAATATTTTTTTCCTTGCTATTTGTTGGACATGCGCAAAAAAGAAGATATTTCGAGGTGAGAAGACGAGAAAATTGCATTATTATTAATTATTATTATTATTATTCCTCCTACATTGTGATAGAACTCTTCTATAAATCAGCATTTACAATAAGATGGTGCGGTTAATTATTATTTTTGTGTTTTTTATTTTCATTGTTTGTTTTTTTTGGTTATATAAAAAATATTTTTGTTGATAATACCTTAAAGTTTTTGTTTTGTTTTTTTTTTCTAATTTTCAAAACTTAAATTTTAAAAAATAATAATAATAATTGTCTTGGGTTTTTGCATTATTATTATTATTATACTCTGGTTGAAATTTTTTGTTTTTGGAAGTGATGCTTATTCTTTGGCAGAAAATATGCTGGTACATGTTTTATACATACAATCTATTTTTTAAATTTAAAAAAAAAAAGAAAATTGTCTTATTGTTTATGTAAGAAGAGAACATATTTTTGGCACGGTAACGAAATAAATAAATAAATAAAAATACATGTCTTAAAAAAAAAACAAACGTACATAAATAAGAGTGATGATACCTTGTGAAGTGCAAGTTAAATATCGGAGGATTGACGATTGATCCGTTGGTCCGGATCAAAAAGTTTTGCAAAAATGTTGCAGCCTAAGCGTTTTTTGTCCTAGTTCAGAGTGTAAATATTTAAAAAAAAAAACAAAATAATTAATAAAAAGTTTGCAGCAATCTTATATTTTGAGGCTGATTAATGCAAGCTTCGTCAACCTTTTCTTATTTTTTGTTATTTAATTATTTTTTGTTTTAAACGAAAAAATCGTTTGATGATACGTATAACTCCAATGCTTGAACTCCCAAATCTGACGAGAAAAAGCAGATTATTATTTTTTCATTATTTCATTGTATTATATAATTATGCATTATTATTATTATTATTATTATTACACCCTAGAGTACTTAAATTGTGAAAGATTACACCTCCACAATGTCATGTAAATTAAGGTATATCATACACCGAACTTCTTTTTTGTTTTCATGTTTACTTATTTTTATTTTTAGTTATAATATTAAAATGTTGTTGCTCGAAACCGCAGTTGTACAAAGTTGCTGACAATTTTGTTGTTTCTTCATTGGTCCGTTTAAGCATTGGATGTAATCGTTTCTCACCAGTATGACTTGTAATCAGTTTGTTTATTGCAGTACATAATTTAAACGAGAAAAATAAGTATTAAAATTGAAGGATGAAAAATCGCAATTGTTATTGACTCGCTTTGGCCATTCCCGGGTAATGACTTAAAAAAGTGGAAGTGTATAAAACAAAAAATGAGAATTGTATCTTAAGAACTGCAGTATTTTTTTGTTTTTGTTTCGTTTTTCAAGATTACAAACTTTTAATAAATTTTTTGGAATAATTTTGTATCGTTCATTAATATTATAAAACACGCATTTTTTGTTCTGTGGTTAATTTTTGAAAGTTCGTCGTCCAACACACACATATTGACAAGACGTGTAAATATACTTAGAGTGAATAAGAACATCGTTAAATGATAATGGGTTGTATCATTGTACATAATGTTATGTACTTGACAATTTAAAGTTTTAAATTGACAATTTTTTTTTGCCTTATTTTATAACTACTGTAGTTGCTATGCGTTGGTACTGTATTTATGTAGTGTAACGTGCAATTTGTGGCGTGTATCTTGCCACACAAACACTGGCGTTCGGGTTAAAATTGATTTCTGTGTTATGAAATAGCGACGAATATACTTGGTATGAAATGAGCTATGGGTGGTCATTATGATTAAAACAACTGGATTCATAAGTTGTGACCATTTACAAAAAAAAGGTTTTGTAAAATTTGTTATTTAACCACTGTTCACATCTTCGTTCTTGCAAAGTTTATAAAGGAGATGGGCTGTACTATGTTCGGTGACAAGTATGAACTATTTCGCTTGCTGTCCAATTCACTGGCGTTGAAGGTTGCATTTGGTGCTCCCTGTACAATTGAAGGGTTTCGGATAATATAATGATAAGACTTTTATTTTTTTGAAACTGTTCTGGTGAGAAACTCCATATATTGTTGTTATTTATTTTTGCACAAAATCCAGGAAGTAACTAGCTAGAAATAATACTGAGTGACAGTTTGATATAAAAAATTTAGTTTTATTTATTAAAGTGTGGCTTATCATCATTATGTTGCCCGAAGCCCTTCAAATTACACTGTGATAAGTCTGTAAAAATTTATTCATTTACTGCAAGGTCTTATGTTGTATGGATACCAAAGAACAGCTTTGGGCCAACAACATGGAAGTTAAAACATTAGATTCTTCAATTACCTGACGACATTCTCCCCTTCAAACAGAGCTTTATCATTTATATACAGTACAGTATCGTATCAATAATCTGCGTGAAACCAATCGGATGGAAACACCAAGAATTCGAATACCTGCCGACGATACTCTTATGTGGTAAGTATTTTAGTATTCGCATAATAGCCTCTTTCTGCATTTATCTTTACAACCTTTTATTTAACTTGGCTTGACCGTTGTTTATGTGTGTGCACACTTCAACATTTTTTTGCGGTTTATTTTGATCAACTTTCCAATAACCCAGGAAGCTGAAATTTCAAACGTAAACATAGTCCGTGGAACATTTAATTGTTATATTTTGACGGATCCGTGTGTCAGTTGGTTAAATTTTAGGATTTGAGTTTAAAATTTGAACTCAAATCAATTGTTTTGCAATTGAAGAGTTGCCCGGAATGACATGTTACAAAAATTCAATATGGAGATTATTATGGAAAACTGTGCTGTCAATAGACAAAACTCATACCTACCTAAAACATACATATATCACTTCGAAATTGGGCACTTAATAGGTGACAATGGGTTGCTGAATACTACTTTTGCCATTTACTCAAAACTAAGAATTGTTACATGCAACGTTATTCTGGGCAAGGCTTCAATTAGTGAAAAGCGTATCATACCATCGTACGAGACAATCCACAAACTCGACCAAAAAAAAATGTAATTCAAAGTCAGTGGCGTCTCCATTTCCATGGAGTTTGTGTTAACTTCAACGTCTATAAAAACCGGTATCTTAGGCGTCATGCGCATTAGAAGGCTCAAAGAACCACGTGTGTCACTAGATATTTTTTTTTAAAAATGTTATTGAAAAAAAATAGTGATAAATATAGTCCACTTAATTGCGTCACGTGATGTAATCACCGGTTCATTATGAAGTTAATTTATTTGCTAAAGTGAACATTTTTCTGAATAGCTACAGCTTTGTAATGCTTTGCTGCCGAGCACAGCGTTTGCTACAGCTTTTGAAAACTTTCCAGCATCACACAGCGCTTGCTACAGCTTTTGAAGACTTTCCACAGCGTAATTACTACAGCGAGCCACCGATACTAATGCGAATAAATAAAGTGTTACGGATTTTTTGCCTTTTAGATGGCATATCGACACGGTACATTTAAGTTAGACTTACGAAAAATGTTTTTGTGGTTATCTCTTAACTACAAGAATATTTTTTTATGAACACAATAAACTTTGCTGAAACACTGCACAATCTTTATACGCTGACAGCTGGTTAGTTATGTGTATGATTTTCTTGGATTTTGTTTACGGTGCTCCTAATTTATTTATTTTTAAAATAAGAGTATTTTGAAATTTTTTGAATTAATACTGTATACAATGTGTGTGTGTGCGCTCTTTAACATCTTTGCGGTCTATTTCGACCAACTTTAAGATATTTCCAGAAAACTGAAATTTGAAACGTAGACGCAGTCCACGGAACATTTAATTCTATTAAATTTTGAAGGATTAATGGCGTGTCAATTTCGAAAAAATATCACGTGAAGGTGGAGTTTTTCTCGTAGAGTGTTGCTGACGTTATAAGTTCATCTGAGCAATCAGTCGGATTTGTGAATCCATTGGAATAAACACTTAACACAAATCAACTGATATTTTGTTTACCGTGAACTTTAATTTCTTGGATACATCGTTTTTATAATTTTTGCTGATTTCCCTATGTTCTGTAATGTTTATAAAAACTTTTCGTTTAACGACCTAGTCGTACGAACGGAACTCGGTCGTTAAGTGAGAAAAGTCCGTACTAAAAAATTAAACCACAATATTTTTATCTCTGTTTGGTAAATGGTGGGAGGAGTTTAGGTGAAATATCGGTAACATAAATAGAATATTTTAATGTTATTGTATTTTATAACTAACCTAACCTGGTATCTTCACTCATAACACCAGGTTAAGGGGAAAACAACAACAGCATTAAAATATTTCATTTATGTCAACGATATTTCACTTCAACTCCGCCCATCAAGCTAAAACCAAAATTTACCCTTTGGTTTTTATTTAACTTGAACTTTATTCATTCAAGCGTAATGAATAGAACATCTGGAACTATAAAATGATAAACAAAAATGTCATCGTAAAAAAACAAAACAAATAAACTAGGTTTTGCACATATTCAATGTCTCCTGCAAGTGAAGTGCGTGTTTTTTTATGAAACGCTATGGATCGCGCACGCGCAATGAGAATCGCGTCCGTTGCCTAGCAACAATAACATGTGTGTCCTACAAACAAGTACGACACAAAGTTTCGAGAGTAGAAAAGAAAAACAATGGAGCTGTATGGACGTTCGTGGATGGACATCGCCGGTTGTCGAGGGCTTCTGCCCTAGCATATACTATTACGACCCTTCCACCTTCAATTTTTCTTTATAATACCGTTGAAGAGTGTGTTAAGTGACCACCGAGTCATACCAGGTAAATCAATTTTTTTAAATATGTTAATATTAATTGTTTTTTTTTTAAATAACATGACTCCATCTAGTTGAAAAAAATACCCGGATCAGAAAACACTGTGAAATGTTGTATAATATTATATATATTTCAACTTGTTTTGTAGTATATAAGTTGACAAAAGCACAACATGTAATAACCGTTTAAGTTCCAAAGGTATGAAAGTTGCGAAAGAGATAGATTTTAAAAAATCGCACGAGCTTTATTGGTTGATAGTCATTTCATGGAGATTACGGAATTGGGTTAAATCATATTAAATCAAGGAGCCAGATTAAATTAGTTAACGGTCAATGTTGAAATTTTGTTTTTGTTTATTTTATTTGTTTATATAAAGTGGAATCTGGTTATTGTGATCACTTTGGGATTCAGTGCTTTTTGATAATAATAATAATAGCCGGCTGATAACATTAAACGATAGAAATAAAACTCTCTTGGGACCCACTGATAATGATAACAATAACCGAATAATAACATGATTACAATAACCGGATTCCACTGTATATGTTTATAAAATTTTTTATTTCAATATATTGCTCATAAATTTTTATAGTATTTCAAATTTCGTGGACAGTTACAAAATAATAATTCAAGGGTAGAATAGAAGTTTGTTTATGTAGTTTACCGAAAAATATATAGGTTGTGGTGATGATATAAATATTTGATGCGAGTTTTTTCCATAAATGTAAATATTTAATGAGAAGTGTTTTCGTTTGGAAATAACAGGATAAACGGACACTCTATGCCTCAATACACGAATAACATACTAATATATGTCCTTTGTATTTCACGTATTATCATAAGACATGTTGCAGTGGCTGTCACTTTTAATTGCCATTTCTGTGAGTTTTTGAGCATGGTTTTCAAATTATTATTGCGGTTTGTGTTGACATAGTTGACAAATCAGCATGTAGCACGCATAGCTTGGATTTGTACGAACACGTGATTTCGCAACAAGGTTAACACGCTTTAACTATTTAGTAGAACAATTTATACAAAACATAGGCACCCACGTATTATTTACTACGTGTGAAAGTTGTTTCATTTGATTGAGTTGTGTGTGGAACTTGTCAGCTCGGATTTAAGACGATGAATTACAATTCAGTGTCAAATTCAAATTGGGTACTTTTCTGTTAACTTCACAGTCGTTCGTGGCGCTACTGCCCACTAGGTTCGGAAAGTTATGGTTAGTCCGTTTTCAACTTGAGTGTTTTTTGCTCAGTTCATGGGAACCGAAAGTTACAACATAAGAAAACAAAATCAGACGAATTCTGATTTCTGTCCTTTATTTTTGGCATGTGTGTTTTTCCATGATATTTATTATCTTTATTTTTTTCCAGACAGAAGGTGTGGAGGGTGGTAGATTGGTAGGTGCGGGGATGCTTCGCGGATGGGGAACTGCAGCCGCAAGAGCTCCCCGCACCCGAGCGATGCCTTAGATCGCGTGGCTAGCCAGCCGGACGCTGCCGATCGCTACCCTGTTTACCGGCTGGCTAACTATCGCAAAGGCGGCGAGCTCCTCGACCTCTACGCTACAGGAGGAGCCAAGAACGTGGAGAAGTTTGTCAACGAACATCTGCCGTTGTTCATGTACAACAATGGAAAAGGAAAAAACGTTTCCGTCTACGACCTCCGCCAATGGAAAAACCACCAGAATGGAGAAGTGAGTATATTTTGCTTTCATGTTTAGAGTGGAATATGAATTAAAACTCAAGTAATATTCGTTGTCATATAAAAGTCGATGTTTGGCCAAAATAATTAGTATTTTTTTTACGCTTTATATTAACAAACTCACTTGTGAGTGAGATGGGGATTAAACGTATACTGCTATTTACAGGTGTTTGTGATAATATACTGTATAGTCATAGTCTGATAGATCAAACACTGTATAAGTCCAATGTAACAAGAATCGCACAAATAGAATCGAATATTGCAGAAATCGAAAATGGAATTCAAATCTCGCTGTATAGTCATCCAATGTACCGAAACTCGCAAAAAAGCAAGAAACATAAATCTAAAACCGCATAAGTCTAATGTAACAAAATTCGCATAAAAAATGATCGAATATCACGTTACTCAAAGATCACATTAATCTAAATTCGCATAAATCGAAACATGCAGAAATTGAAAATGGAATTACTGTACTCAAAACTCGCATAAATCGAATTTCGAACAAATCAAAGATCGCATAAATCTAAATTTGCATAAACTGAAACTATATATATATAAAGCGTATTCTAAAAAAAAAGCATTTTCAAAGTACTTTGTTCATATATCGCGTGTAAAAGTTGACCTAAACTTTGTTTGCAGTCTTTCGGTACGATATTGAACTTCGTACACGTAACACATTTCGTGTAGATAGTAATGTAATATCGCACAAGTACAGTTCCACAGAATGAGATTTTTAACCTTCTTCAAAATTGTGTGTTTAAACCCTTGTTTATAGTTTTTTTTGGTTATTATACTTTTTTTTATTAGTTTATATACACCAACGCCGATTAAAATTGTGGACTCAAATTGAAGGCTTGCCCAGAATAACGTTGCATGTAACAATTAATAGTTTTGAGTAATGGCAAAATAAGTATTCAGCAACACATTGATTGCCACATATTAGGTGACCAATTTTGAAGTGATATAGGCCTATGTATGTTTTAAATAGGTATGAGTTTGTCTATTGGCGGCACTAGTTAGGTCCGTATATGAGGCACGGTTTTCCCAATAATCTCAAGATTAAATTTTTGTAACATGCAACGTTATTCTGGGCAAGCCTTCAATTAAAGCATGAATTTCAGCCTCTCGAAAGTAGTATGCATGTAATAATCGATTCTTACAAAAAAGGGTCTGAAGAAATCGACTTTTACACGAGTATATATGCTAGTTGTATCATGTAGAATGCCAAAGGTAGTTATATTCAAGTTGAATGTCACGAATGACAAGGTGAAATACTTGTACATTTAGAGTAGTGGTAATTTTGTAGTCGGTGAAAATTCTTAAAGGAAAACAACGTTTGTTTTACCGACCACACAGAACAAGTCGCAGCTTGTAGTTACGGACCCCAGGTGTGTGAAAAAGCTTTGCCCAGTCTATGATGTGAAATTTGTTTCCTTTTAAGAATTTTTCACAGGTGATAAATTATGATTATGCTACAGATGCAGAAGTGCGTTTTGTATATGTACAAAATATACAGTATGTGTGAGTATTTTACATGTTCATGCTTGTATTTCCATATTTCGATGTATGTGTAAAAACGTATTGGTATTGTACAAACATGTAGCGGCAATGTATAGAAATCCAGTCAGTCAGAATCCACTCACTTACAAAATACTGACCTTATTTGGCAAAGCATGAAATAACATCTTGTATACATGTCGTAGGTTAGTTGAGGTTAGTTTAGGATTAGTGAAGAATTGTGCTTTTGACTGCTGTTTTCAAGCAAATCAGATTACATGAGCACAGTATATGTATCGTATCATATGAGTAATGATGTACGTGTATTATTGCGTAATGTACGTAAAATAGTTGCAATAAGAACATATGTGTTGTGTTGCTTTTTTTACTGGTCGTTAATTAAGACTCATTTTTTTATCGTTTTGGAGAATTCACAATTTTTAGAATTATCTAGTTTTCTTTTATTTTGAAAAAAAACCAGTATTTTCTGAAGAAACAATTTGCAATTGGAACATGACAACTTAACTATTTCAAATGTTACATGAATGAAATTAGTTGTTAACTGTTGCGGAAACATTGTGCAACTACGTCTAACTACGTTTAATAGGTACCTACTGTTATGTTTGGCCTTTCTTGGAGACCAATAACTTTGTCTTTCACTCTCATAATAACGTTTTTTTGCACCTGGTGCACAGTCGTTTGGCATCCAAAAGGGGGATGTTACAAAAAACTTCTTTTGTTTGGATCTGCAAGTGACAATCATTCTATTGAGTGACTTTTATGACTTCTTGGAAATTACAAACCAAAAATTTAAAAACTTCAAAAACCGTGTATAATTAAGAGTATTTCTTAGTATTTTGAAAAAGTTCAAAGCAATTTAATTGGTATAGTAGTTGAAACAATTTTTATTGATGATACCATAGAGGGGGTGTTCCTGAAAGGTTTTAGTCAAATTTTAACCGCACGTGCTATGCATCAAAAAAAAATCCATATAAACATGGGTCCGAAAAAATGCATAACCTGATTTTTCAGGAAAACCCTGTATAATGTGACAGAATGAAAATTTTGTTGTTGACAAAGATTTGATTTTTGATGTAATCTCGTATTACATAACCAGTGGCAAAAAAATTAGGCATAAACTTGGAACAGGTGTTAATTTTGTTTCACAAAAAAATTAACCTAAAATAAATTATTTTTTAACAGTTGTGATAATTACGTCACTTCCATTCTAATAGTATGTATAGTTATGCTTTTAGTTCCAGGTATCGTGATACGAAAAGGTGTTTTTATAACACATACTAATCACAGCTAATCACAGCTTTGGTTTTATTTCTTTATTTACTTATTTTATTATTATTTTTTTTTTTGTAAAGTGTAAGTTGTCAAAAGATTAAATGGTAATGGTGTTTTTTACTTGCGGTTTTGTACTTTCGAATACCACACACCTCACAAAAAATAAAAATAAAAATATAAAACACACGGTAGGTTGTTGATGGACTTTATAATGAAACTCAGTTGACATTCACGCTAATGGTGGAAAAGAAAATTAGTTTTGATATACTCATTTTTTGCTTCACACTTGACAGTGGCATAGTAACACTTAATATGTAGAAGGAAATCAAAGGAAAATTTTAATTTTAGGACTAGAAAAAAACTTATTTTTAAAGAGTTTTTGTTGTTGTTCGGTGTAATTGGTATTTTGTGTATTTTTTTTGGTCGACTTATTAACTTGGTGACATTGTCAAAGAGTAAGTTAATGGGTAAAAATGGCTGTTTATGAAACATTTCTAATGTCATAATAAGCAAAATATTTTTAAGGGGGTAATATTAAATTTGTATTTTTAAAAATGTGTAGAGGTATGTTTTTCAATGTACAAATACAATTAGTTTGATATATATATATATATATATATATATAAATATATATAAATATATATATATATATATATGTACAGTACATACTGTACAATATTACATGAAAAGTTCAAGTTTTTTAGTTTTTACAACATTGGGTTTTTATATTCTTTATATTAGCTTTACGAGTGAGTGAGTGAGTGAGTGAGTTGTGAGTTTGTGAGTAACTGAGCTTGGATTGAACGTATACTGTCATCTACAGTAGTTCATGAGAATATACTATATAGTCTAATGTACAAAAAAAAACTGCGTAAACGAGAACCGCATGAGTTGTTTGCATAAATCAAAAACCGCACGAGTCCCAAAGCAAAAAAAAAAATCGCATTTATAAATAAATAAATAAATAAATTGCAGATATCAACAAATGGAATTACTCAAAACACGCATAAATTAAAAATATTGCATTACTCAACGATCGCATAAATCGAAATTCGCATGAATCGAAATTTTCATAAATCGAAACTTACAGAAATTAAAAATGAGATTTATTTCCATTATATATGTACGGTACATACAGTATGTTTGTATATGACAGTATATAAAGAGTATGCTTGAAAAACATTTATAATGTACTTGTTTAAATACAAAACCCGGTATATACATTGAAATTGCGGATTATCCAAAATTTCGTTTATCCGAAATAGGCTTGATCCCATCACATTCGGATAATCGAGTTGTATTGTTGTTTTTGTGCCCATGTAGTGAATGTTTTTGTCATTTGCTTTGCTACACATACAAAGGTCTATTATATATATCCAATATATACAGAGATACATTTTGTATAAGTATAGAATATATGAAAATATACATACAAAAAACTTATTTCTGTATTTCGAAGAATATGTAAAAACGTAATTATGTATAAAAACACATGTGTACAGTGTTTATTTATTTGTTTGCTACATCCAATATATTTATTTGTTTGGTTTATATGAAAATATAACATAAAATCAAACTCGTACGATTTTAGTTATTTTATTAACCACAAAAAATGTTGTGATGGAATTTCAACTTTTTTGTATGACGATATTTATTTATTTAAAGTAATTTTCAAAATATATTTAATTTTATCTCTGTGTCACATTCAATTTATAACCTAGTTTTGCTATAGACAGCTGGTAACTAAATCATTCAGCAGCTTTATATACAGTATATATATATATATAAATATATAAATGTATATATAAAAAATGACCTTACGTCGTTGCTGGTTGAATTTAAACCGTAAATTGATTTTCATAACACTAGACTTTTTTGTTTTTCTATTATATATTTTTCTATGTTTACTTAAATACCACTTTTCAGATTTAAAAAACCCAGGACACGATAAACCATAATAATGATGATGATAATAATAATAAGTAATTCTTTTTTGTTGGTATAAAAAAAAATCTATTATCATTATGACTATGTATGTAGATCCTAGGTGATAAGTTTTTTATTCATAAACATTAGTGAGAAAAAAAATGTGTATATTAATTAAACATAAATGGTAAAGTGAATATAAGATGTAACAGTAATTTTCATTATGGTTGTCTATTATTTTTTTGGTATACGTTATATTTTTTTTTTCAAATGTTAGTTATATTGGTTACATAAAACAAGCTACAAAGAATTGATCCATCTAGTGAAAAGAGAATCTATATACGCTATACTTTAACACCAGGTAACCAACACTGTCGGGTCTTTTTATTACAACCACTCTTAATTGAAGATTTAAAATGTGACATATGGATCTTCTTTACAATATGACGTACTATGTGAAATGACATGTCGGATCAACGAAAAAATAAATCGAGACCAGAATTATATAGACACGCGAAAAAAAAAATAAAAATATTTTATTCGTCAAGAGTTGTCACCAAGTCGGTTTTTCATTGGTTAATAAATAAAAATTATAGTTATTAGACATTTTCATCCATTTTTGTTTTGTTTTTATATATATTTATTTTGTTGTGTTGCGTGGGAGAAAGTGTGTCCGAGTTTTTTCCATTGGGAACCAAAATGTCGGTCAAGTTCTCATTCCGATGAAAATTTTTACATCACTTTGTTGTTATTATATACTAAATTTATGAAGGGTGGAAAAAAAAAGAGATGAGAATAATAATTGAGGGTTATATATTTTTTTTGTGTGTGTGTATGCTTTTGTATAGTTTGTAAACAGAAAATAATAAATCGGTAGTGTGTTGCTGGTTTGAAACAAAGGTTGTTGTCATATTCCCTTTTGAAACCAGGAGACGTGTACTCAAAACAATGATTCACTGTTATTATCACCGAGGTACCATAACAGGGATATGTGTATATACAGTGTATGTATATATATATATATTTAAACATATATATTTTTACATATACTGTATATAGTATTTTAATTGAATTAGTTGATGCTTTTCAAAAATATTTTTAACAAAACATAAATTTTTATAATAAACAGGTTCGTTAAAAAAATTTTAAGTGTACTCTTTATATACTATTATCATATACAGATATACTGTATGTACATAATGCAAAAAATCTTATTTTTTAATTTTTGTTGTGTTTCGATTTATGCGAATTAAAATCTATGCAATCTTTGAGTAATACGATATTCAATTTATGCGTGTTTTGAGTAATTTTATTGTTGATTTTTTTGCACGTTTCGATTTATGCGAATTTTGATTTATATTTTGAATATAAATTTATGCGATCGTTGAATTAATTCGAAATTTGATTTATGCGACTTTTGAGTAATTCTATTTTCGATCGATTTATTTATATGTGATTTTTATTTTTTTTATTTATGCGAAGGGCTTATCCGGTTCTTTTTTAATGGGTTTTTGTTTCTTTAAACCGGCACCTTCGCTCACTGCCACACTTTTATCCAGAACCAGGAGTAGCGGTTTGACTGGATTCTCATAAACGACTGTAGACGACAGTATACTTTAAATTTTCAGCTCTCACAAACTCACTCACTCACGAGTGAGGCTAATATAAAGAGTATAAAAAGTATTTTTATTTGTTGCCTATTTTACCGTCATATACAGTACATATGCAACATATAACATAATGACATATTATACATATGATATAGTACATATACACAGATGATAACATATGTGTACATTAGATAACATAGGCAACATTTTGTTGCCTATAGGTATACAATCCAGGCATTCTATAGAAGAGCTTGTCACTTTTGGTAAATTATGACATAACAACTGTTTAGGTTAAGGTTAGTTTAACAACATTTTCTCCAAATAACCACTTGGGCCTAAATTTAGGTCTAGCGACTAGCTTTAAACCTTACCATAACTCTTGCTTAACGTAACTATTTGAATGCTAATTTTATACATTTGTCTAAACCAGCATTCTATATGAATGTCTGAATTCTATCTTTACATTGCCGGGTCATGCACAAGTGGCCTGATGGTCAATATAGAAAGTTTTAATAAATGTTGTGGACGCAACATCACCATGAAGATGAATCTGAATTGACAAGTCAATTTCCTATGGCATTTATTTTTTATTACTATATCGACATAAAATATGTTTTCTCGTTCGACTACAAATTTTTTTTTCTCAGTTGCGTAAAATGATTTCTTTTTTTAAAAATTTTATTTCTAATCATTTATAACATAAGCACGTGACCTACTCGATTATTTAAATACTGTTATTATTCAAAGTTCTGAAGAAAAAAAATTCTCTTGTAAAATGTCATTTGAAATGCCAAAACATAGGTATAATAACATAAGCATATTTCATCTAAAAAAAAATATTATTTAATACAAATATACACACAGTTTATGCATTTGTTACTGGCAAAGTGTAGAATTCAATGTAGCAGCTTGTTTGTTTTTTGACAAAGTATGAAAATTGGCAATAAAATAGTTGACTCGATTTTAAGTAAGGTTTAGGCCTAAACTTAGGCTTAAATCGTTTCAGTGAAAAATTATAATTTATAGTGCTGTAAACTAACTTTAGCCGATCTGAATATTTGTATAGATGTTATGTCATGTTAGGATGATGTCAAGAAGATTGTTAGATGTTATTTTGTTAAAAAGAGGCTAGGAATTCGTACTTTGTCGAAATTTCCAATAATCAATATTGTGTAATTACATATATTATATACAAGGTGCTCCTGAAAAGTTTAATCGAATTTTTAACTACATCAAAACAAAGCAAACAACTTTATAAACATGAATCCGGAAATGCTTCCCTTCTGAGATAACACAGGGTGAAGTCACGTCAATGCATAGGCCTATTGTCTCAATCACTGTAAGTATGAATGGGCATTTTCAAACCCATGTTTATATGGACTTTTTTTTATATACATAACATCTATGGTTAAAATTTGACTAAACCTTTTCACGGGAACACCCTGTATATATTTAATTATACAATAATTCGGTATTATTGGCGAAATTTGTTAACACTTCAACTAAGAAGTGGTAATTCATTTCACATGAATTACTATGTTTGAATTGCATTAAAGTCAATTAGCGCAACGTCTATTGAGACGTTGTTTATTTTCAATAAGAACAATATGAAACGTTTTTCGAGATCAAAGTGTTTTCTATTGTGTACGTTTCAAGTGGTTTCTTTTGAGGTTCTAAAAAAAAAAACAAATATCAATTTTTCATTTCGACCCAACATCATTATGCACTAATGTCATCAGCACCACAAATCTATTTACGAAACACAATCACGTCTGCGTTTCTGTTTGTTTTTTTTTTTAGCGTTTTAATTTACCAATCGACAAATCCGTGCTGTACAAAAATTGTGATTAATCACTTAATTGGATATTCATGATGATTGTGCTTTTGGGTGTTGAAAACTACATGGGAGGATACTTTTTTTTTATGAAATCACTAAAGTGAATAAAAGTGGGTCACACAGCTGTATGTTGTACATTTGTGGTGTATTAGAGGTATGTTTTGATCAATATGTTGTTTTGTTGTGTTTTGGTCGAGTTGGCTTTTTTGTTATTTTTCATTCTTTGCCGCTCGTTGGTAGTTTTACCATTTGGTTGGGAAAAATGTCTTTTCTTTTCATGTCACGTGTATATGGCATTTCTTGTTAAATAAAAGCAGGAGTTTCCGACCATCGTCTGCATCCTGTGTCCACAATACATGGGCTAGGGAAAAAAAATGGCAGACTTAATAATTGTTGACATTTAAGATTCAGCTATATCCGATTTGTGTTTTTTGTTTTGGTTGGTTTTGTTTGTTTTCGGTTCAATAGCATATTAAGATTTTCCTTACATCCAAACAGAGATGCAATTATCTCTCTTTGAATAAAAGGTACATTTACTATGTATTCAGATATTGCATACATTTTTTTAGGGATTTGATATAGGTTGTATGGGATTTTATACAGGGTGTAACAAAAATGTATTTTTGTTTCAAAGTAGTCTTGTAGCCATTATTTTTTTTTACGCATATTGCTAGATGTCAGATTTGCCGGTTAGGTATTTTTCAATGATACTAGTAAATTACTATACTAAATTTAAATTTGAAGTAACATAATATTTGATTAAAAATTACTATACAGGGTGACACCTGTGTAATATTTTGTTAATGGCTAAATATTCTTAGCCTACGTAGGCACATAGTTAATTGGTGTTGTGTTACACCGTGGCTAATACTATACTAGTACAGTATATTATTAGCCATGGTTACACGAGAGATGAATGCTTCAGGAGCATCAAGGGGTGAATCTTATCTCTTGTGATTAGATATTACACTATAAAAAGACTTTTGTTGTCTCCTTTTATAACGGAATGTTGATGAGAATGAGTAAAAAGAAGGTTTTACTCTTTCAAAGATGGATGGGCTTATATTGTTTGGTAATGGTTCAAAATACTTTTAGAGGTGTCAATGGCTTTACCACCTCTTAACATGTTAGGTGAACATTTTTTGTAAAACATGTTTTGTTTCTTTTAATTACATGATTAACCTTCTCATAAATATACAGCTACGAAGAGTTATATAATTTATTACCATAGCATTTTATCGCAAAAACATCATTGAAACATCATTCATCTCATTTCTCACTTTCTCTTCACTCGCCCGTCCAACCTATCTTTGTACTCAAACAGCACAAAGTGCAGTTAAGAAAAAGTGGTTAAACCATCTGTGAGTCTTTTTGAATTTGAACAATAACAAACGCAAAAATGTGCTACATTGGATGCCATTCATTCAAAATGTGGGCTTTAAAACTTGTTTTTTGGCTATTTTTTCTTAACTTCAGTTTGTGTATGAGTACAATGGTAGAATGGACAGACGAGTGAGTGGCGATAACACATTTGGAAAACCTTTTTTGGATTTCAACAATAGCAAAGTGTAACAATGCATATACCATGCCAACTTGATTTCATTAAAAGTCCACAACACCACCAACAACATACGTCACAATGCACTACATACCATAGTGTTAAAACAAAAGTGGGGCCTTAAAAACGTGTTTTTACCTACTACTTGTTTAACTTAACTTTTGAATGTACTTTTGAATGTACGATGTGAAAAGTAGTGGGAAATAAGGTAATTAGTAAGTTGGTTAAATAGTAAAAAAATGTCGCTGTACAAAAATATGGCAATACAAAAATGTCGCAATACAAAAATTTTGTTGTACAAAAATGTCGCAATACAAAAATGTCGCTATAATGTCACCATTAAAAAAAAATCAAAAAAAATTATAACCTAACCTAATCTAACCTAACCTAAACTCTGATGTAGTCACCTGTAAGCAAGCCTAGCCTAACTTAACCTAATCTAACGTAGTCTCTTGTAAGCACTATCGAGTAGCACAGATGATGACGTACGAAAATGTCATGTTACAAAAATGTGTACAGCGAAATTTTTGTATTGCGACATTTTTTGTATTGTGACATTTTTGTACAGCGACATTTTTGCCGCGACATTTTTGACGTGATACGGATTCAAATCACCCATTTATCATGAAGTTAGTTTACTTTATAAATTAAGCACTATAGTTTTTCTGTATAACACGAATAGCTACAGCTTTGTAGTGCTTTCCTGCTAAACACAGGTTATATAGCTACAGCTTTTGAAGGCTTTTCAACATCGCGCAAAGCCATAGCCAACTTGCGAATAAAATGCGAATGTAAAGTAAATGAAAAACTTCACAGTAAAGAATTTATAGGTATATTTATATATACCTCCTACAGCATATTTAGGAAAAATATTTTTGTGGTAACTACAGGAATATGTTTGTTTGAAACACTGCACAAACATTTTATACACAAGTTATTTTGGTGTCAGTCAATACGGTCTTCAGAAAGTGTTACATGTGAATGCGAAAACAAAAGAGTGAGAAAATTAAATTTGAGGTTTAGTTTTAATTTTGTTGTATTATTTCCCACGTAACCCATATTTCATATTGAATCTTAGTTTTCTAAACTGTACCGGTTTTGGTAAATTTGGCACATTCCAGAAAAAAATATCACCTGAGAAATGTTATATTTGTTACAGTCTGATCCCGAATTCAGTTAAAACCTGGTTTTTATTAGTCAAAACTAAATTTGACTGTTTCTATACCAATATTAGATCACACTCAACTATAGCGTGTGGTGGCCTTCGACCGCATTACCTGATCTAACCTTCGTAGTTAATAAGGTCAATCGGATTTTAAATATTGAGATCGGGTTTTCACTATAACGTGTGTATATGTCACACTACAGTAGACTTGTTTTTTCTTTATTTATTTTAAAATACTGAATCTTTTTGGGACATTACATTTAAACAACGGGGCAATGGCAACCTTTATACAAATTATAAGCAAACATTAAACATTCAAACAAAATCGTAATAATAATTGCACTAATATGAGATTTAACTAAATGGAGGTATTTTGTAAGGGTTTTCTTACAAAATACAACAAAATTGTATTTTGGTAAAATATATTTATGTATTTTGTCATATATGTAGTAAATTACATGCTGTATATGGGGTAACATATTACATAAATGTAATATCGCTATATATAGAATTTATCTAATTTTATAAGTAGATAATCTTGTTTATCGTTCAGTCAAATGCAAAATCATGTTTTTACAAATTTTCAAACAGAAATTCAGTTTTGATGGGTTGTACCGGACGTTATCTATCATAATCGTGTAGACTTTTAATTTAAATATTTATTACATAATATTTTGACATTTTTTTTAAAAAGAAAAGGCAACATATTTTTTACTGTTCCGGTTAATCAACTTCCGGGTAATCGAAACGTCTACTTTGATTTATTTTGTTTGCCTTTAAACTTGACTGATCCACTCTTGTATTTTTGTTAGGTCCACATCAACATGGACGAGCTCGATCCAATGAAACGAGAAGACATCAAGAAGAATGGCGACAGCAACAATGTTCACAATTTCAATGGTTACAATCAGATAGAAGATCACGAAGCTTGTTGGAAATTGGATCAACGAGGTGCTCTCGGTGAAACTGCTTTGCACGTCCTCATCGTGTGTGACAGTCGCATCCATCACCGCATAGCCAAGATTATGGTGAAACAGTTTCCGCGACTGGCCACCGACATCATCGAAGGAGACGAATTCTTTGGTAACGAAATTAATTTTGAGTCATCTGAAGCCAAAGGGAACTGACTACAAAATTTTGTATGTGGTTATTAATTGTTCTACATTAACATACACCTAGATTTTCTTGATAATGAAAGCTAACGTTAGTTGTTCACGTACGTGAAAGTCAAGTAAGGCAAAAATATTCTATGATTATAGAATCCTATCTATTTTCTCAGTTTTCTCAAAATATGAAAAATTTGACTTTCCCTTTGGCTTCAAATGACTCAATTATTACAAAAACAAAATATGACCAAAAAACTCGACTGTACATAAACTATGGCATATACTATATAGGGTTTTTCATATTGGGTTTTAATTGACGGTATTCCCAGTGACACTTGTGAAACTATGACAAATTCAACGACATCTTATTTATCAAACTCTATCAAGCTGTTTAGCTTGTAGGAAGGAACAAAGAATCATACTATACATTTTAAAACATAACCCCCCCCCCTCTCTCTTTCCTTGCACAGTCGAGTAATAATCTAATCAATCACATTTAATTTGTTTTATACGATGTTAAATGCCATTGTATTAAATGTCATTGGCGAACTGATTTTAGCTTTGGTGAACACACTGGACACACTTCATACAACGAGTTTAATTGATGCAGGTGTGTATTCTTGTTTTGGAAAAAACTTGTTGTATGAACAGTATTTTACTGTACCATATTAAGTGCATACTTTGTATCAAATTCCAAAAAACTTTCTCTTGACAAACTTTCTAGAAGAGAAATGTCTTATACTCTTTATAATAGCTTCACTTGTGAGTTTGTGAGTGAGCTGGGAATTGAACGTATATTTTCATCTACGAGGATATACTGTATAGTCCAGTGTACCAAAAAAACGCATAAAACGAAAACCGCATAAGCCATAAAAAACCGCATAAGTCAAATGTAAACAAAAATTGCATATATAAATAAATAAAATCGAAAATTGCAAAAAATCAAAAATGGAATTACTCAAGACGCATAAATTGAATATCGAAATTTCTCAATGATTGTATAAGTTTCAATTTGCATAAATCGAAACTTGCAAAAATCAAAAGTGGATTTTTTGCATAATGTGTGTACATGAAGTACATCTGTGTGTATGACAGTATATAAAGTGTATGCTTAAAAAGTATTTTTAATGTACTTGTTCTTTAAATTAATTCACATAATGGATGTACGAGTTGACCCATTTTTTCATTAATTTGAAACGTCATCGAAGTGACAATAACCCGTAATGATAGTACAAAGAATAATCGAGACTTAAGCGACAACTAAAAACAAGATGAAGAATAGCAGTGGTAGTTGTACGATTAAGTACAATTAAGTACAGTACAATAGTAACAAGTCAAACTGGTACAAAATATAAAATAGAGCATAGTTTATGACCTGTCACAATTAATTAAAAAAAATACATACACACACGCAAAATGATGATATTAAAAAGATAAAGTGAAAAGCAGTTATTGTTGATCAGTTGAAATGTACACAATTTCCGATTCAAATGTTTGCAGTGCATGATACATTTTTACAACTCTATAAGCTACTTTCATTCTGTTTAATTTTGATAATTTTTGGTGTCACTCCAAATTCTGCAGTTAAACTAAAAAAACTTTTCATTTTATGAAAGGTTAGAATTTAGTAATACGTTTAAGAATAAAACAAGTATATTAAAAATGCTTTTTAAGCATATTCTTTATATACTGGTATATAACGTCCGTTATATTGGTTTTTAATTAACAGCATGTAAGCAATGACACTCGTGAGACTAAGAAGGATCCTTGACATTTCATTCATCAAAATCCATCGAGCCATTTAGCTTGTAGGAGGGTCTAAAGAAACATGTATATATACCATGTAGAGTTCGCCATATTGATTTTTAATTGATGGCCTATAGCCCAGTGTCACTCGATACACTGAGACGAATTCATAAATACTTAATTCATCACAATCCAATTTTTTGTTTTTATATGTAGAAACTCACAACTCACTCACACGTGAAGCTAATATAAAAAGTATAAAAATTTTGATTTAATCTTTATAAAATTATTTTTAATTTGCGGCACGAAGTATAAAGTAGTATCCGATACTATTCCTAGAATATTGATAGTTTCTAGTTCATGGGTTTGTTTTGGTTTGTGATGGTGATTGATTAAATCTTATCAAGATTGAGTTACATTTGTCGTTGTGAGTACCACGCCTTCATCAATGTCACATGATAGTCTTTATAAGTATCGTATGTTTGTATTGGGGGAGGGGGAGATCAATTTGATATGACAAAAAAAAATTGTTAACTACTAATATTTCTCTTAAATGGTTGTTCAAAAAAAATGAATTTATGACAAAATTGAAGAATGACAGCTAATTTAGAGCCTTGGGTCACCTACTTATTTTTGAGAGTTTTAGTTTTAGTGATTTTAGTTTTGATAATACAATACATAACATGTATGCTGATATTTCGTTTTGTGAATAGGTATGTCTGCACTGCATTTGGCTATTGCTTATGGCAATGACGAATTAGCACAACTGATTGTTCAATGCGGCGCTAATCCGATTCAGAGGGCAACAGGGCGTTTTTTCTTACCAACAGATCAACAAATTACCCCGAGCAAAATTACAAACTATGCCGGTAATGTCATTTTATTTATTTCTTTCTTTCTATTCTACTAAGAATTATCGATATTTTTGTTGTGTTATTAATATTTATTTATTTTTTATATATATATATATATACTTAGGGTTAGCCTATTTTGGAGAATATGCATTGGCATGGTCAGCCTGCTTTGAGAACGAAACGATGTACAATTATTTGCTGGATCGTGGAGGTGATCCAAACATGGAAGACTCGTTTGGAAACACCGTTCTTCATATGGTGGTTATAAATGACAAACTGGTGAGTGATATAATTGTTCATAACAATTTTTTTATAATTTTATAGTTAAGGCTTATTTTTTAAATTTATTGTTACATACGAACAAGCGCAATGCAAAAACTCTTCGAAAGTTGTAGCAACGCACGGTGTTGTGCTGGAAAGCCTTCAAAAGCTGTAGCTAATTTTATTTAAGAATTTGTAAAATCGTTTAGACTAAACAGTTTGAACGTTGTTCAATTGTTATAATATTATGCAATATGTGAAAAGCCTAGTGTAAAAGGGTGTTGACTAACATTTTTTTTCAATTTGGAGAAAAACGCGTTTAATGATCAGAACTTGTCTATGGGGCTACTTCACATTTCTTGCATTTAATATATTTTTTGCACATATTGTTTCTTTGCTCAAAATTACGCATTAGGAAGGTAAAATTGCACTTTGCACATTAAAAAATTCTACATTATTTTTGACAGAATCGTTACTTTAACACTTTTTTACGTCGAGCCCTTCATATAATATCACAGTTTTATTTAAAAACAAAAGTTCATTATATCGAAACGATCGCGTCCCACTAGTTGAAGGTGCGAGTTAAACGCAACAGTAATGCATTCTTTTACGACTCTGTTATTTCGGTAAATCAACAACAAAAAACAACAACCGTGTTTTAATGTCCTGTAATTATTGCATGCTTAGTAATAATGCGATCAACACCTTTTATTTAATATATACACACATATTTCTTTTTTAAATCTGCATGCTGAGAGATTGTGAAACGTACGATAACACATCGACGTCTACTCTGATCGATGTTTGTTTGATTAAATATATCGGCCGAGTTTATAAATATATATATGAAACTGAA
>JAQIWH010000890.1:0-38532 GCA_034695005.1 Cryptops parisi | reverse complement strand
TAAGCAATAGTCTTTTTAAAACGTTATTTTTATCAATATCTTGGGAATAAATATCATTTAAATGTCAATATTAAGCGTAACAGTGAAAATGTTTGGTTTTTCTTGGTCATGGAAAAACCTGGATAGTCAGGGAATTTCATTTTCAAAAAGTCGTGGGAACCCTGAAGTGATCAAATAGAGTGAAGACCTACTGGAGAGGGGGGGGGGCATCCTAATTTAACTCGGCAGTTAGGCTCAAATCTAAACATTGAGATAGCTATGTTATAGTTGACTATGAAGGAGAATACTTTTCAGTTGTTGTAGTAACAAAAACTGAAGAAGATGGAGATGGCCCGAAAGGGAGGACAAGATTTGGTACAATAATGAACAAGCTCTGAACTGAAAAACATTAGAGGATCATATTGTGTCAATGAGATGGCAAAATACACCACAAAAACGTATGCATAAAAACACTAACGATCGTTATGTTGTGTGCTACTTGACACAACTTAGTATAAAAACTAAGGCTATATTAATTAGGCCTGTGACTTCCAAAAAAAAAATCACCTTCAACGTTATTATTATTATTATTATTATTATTATTATTATTATTATTATTATTATGTAAAATGTAGTGAAACTATTAAATAGGCCTATGTCACCAAGTCACGGTGTTAAAATAAAAATGTAGGATGACCACTACTGGTGCATTTGCTTAGTTTTGTCATTTATTTTCTCAGAAAGTAACAATGAATGCTGGAATTCAGACATCTGCACTTATTTCATAATTAGTTAATAGAATTTGTCCAAGTTATAAAATTGGAAAGCTAGCCATGTTCAAAAACTGACCACTACTACTGGAGCAGTTACCCTAATTCATAATTGTCAACCAACCCAACTTGATTCCTTTCCTTCATGCTTGGTATCGAAACAATTTGTTTATCATTCCACTGATTATTTTAATCTTCCAGTAGCCTTTGTTCAAGATTTACTTGATGGGCGACTATCTTATAAAATACCTATGCTGATGATGATCCTATCGAATTGGTTATGGTTCCTACTTAACGTCGGTCGGTCAAATGTTTATTATCTCAGTGTTATAATAAACTAATGTATACAGTAGTATTATTATCATAGACTAGAGATCCATCTGTTTAGACATGCCTCTCTTTAGTCTATGGTATTTATTACAAACCATTTGCCTGTCTATCCACAGACTTCTTACCAACCAGCATGTCAGCTTCGATATATTGAACCATGTCTACCGAAACATGGCAGCATTAATCACCAACGTCAATTATTATTAATTACACTTTGTAACTTGGGCACACAGTGATGATCAACGATTGAACAGTATCTAGTTATTATCATTTTATGCTGGAAAACCCTGCCACAGAGACAACCAACCTATCCGATGACAGAATCGATCCTGCAATCTCGGTTTTTTTTTTAAAGAAACTATTTTCGGACCGACTGATAAATGAAATTAAAAGAAATGTCTTATAATAGGGTAGTTGATCATCGAACGGACATCCAAAGTCAGTTTGAGCTCATTGACGATTGACTTCAACCTCCACTACAGTGAATTATCCGTTTGATATTATTAATGAATGTCAGTGCGTATTAACGGCTTTACTAGAAGCTATTGGTGTTGTTCGTTAATCAAAGTACATAGTCCTTTTAGTGACTGATTAATAATTTTTTTTATACAAAAAAATTAAAACACCTTATCGTGTGTGTATTCTTTCTTTGCCAAACACTGATAGGAACTATTCCAAACACTCTTTTTTTCTTCTCAGTTTTACACTGCACGGTACACGGGTGTGCCTTATCTCGCAGGTTAAAAGAATTGACATTTGTGCTTTTAGATAACAACCTGTTTCAAGATAGGCACGTAGTAGCCTAGGTATACTAGGTAGGAAGACTTACCACACAACAGGATCTGCTGCCACCTAAGTGATCACTTTTCGTCTACGATTCAAATGTCCCATTCTGTTGTCATCTAGCAGGCCAACGATTAATTAAATAGTTGGACCACATTGATGTTGGTCGAAAATGAATGGTCCACCTGTTTCATGTCCTATAGTCAAATTTTCGGGATATTTCATTTTAAACCAAGGGTTCATCGATACAGCAATAAGATGGATCGATATCATCATTCAAACTTCAACATAGAAAAATTATCATCTCCAATAAAATTGCTGTCTACTTGATAGGACTTTTATTTTAAAAAAAAAAGATTAATAAAAATTTGTTTTATTTTTTTTTTATTATTTGTAAAATGGTATACTTTTTATAGTACTGTACATCATTGCAATACAGTAGCTCAGCGGTTCTCAAACTGGGTGCCGCGGCACCCTTGGGAGATGCCAAGTTTTTTTTCCGAGGGGCTCAGCTGTTAGTAGAAGTTGTCATTATAACTTATTAAGATAAAAATATATTCTGAAATATCCATTTTAAGGATATCTACACCCTATTAAAATGGATTTTTATGCAAATTTTTAAACTCGAAAAACGTTGAGAACCGCTGCAGTAGCTAAACAGGACCCGCAAAATTTAACACTTACACATTTTTAAAGGTTACACAGTGTACCATTTAATGCAATACTAGTCCTACTGTAGATCATTATACAGGGTATATTAAAATTTAGATAGAGTACTCGTGAATCACGAGTCGTGATTTATCATGACCTTCAATGATTCATCACAGTATGAATGTAGGCCTACCGTTATGTCAGTCATGCCCATCATAGAAAAATAATTCTATCAATGACACACCCCTGATCATATTTTATCACACCTTTCTAGATATTAAACACAACACTCCGCCACTATTTTCCAAGAAAAAAAAAACAACTCGTGATATAAGGTATTTTATCTAAATGAAAAATCGAAAGTGCCTATCCAATGTTTCGTAAAATAAACGATACAACATGCTCGTGCGAAGGACGTCATCCTAGGATTAACCACGTGACATGGGTTGCTAATCACTTATAACTTAGTTACCACACAAATACAACCACCAGCAGAAAAAAATCAGTATCTTTAATCGAAAAAAAATATAAATACTTCATTCCAATTTAATCTTTTCCGCAATACAAATTTTAAAAACAATCCTATTGCTCAAGCGAATGACGTCATTCTATTCTTAATCACGTGGACATTGGCCTAATCGTCGTAGTACCCTGCGAAGTCGTATGCGAAACGATAAATCATCACGAAATAAAGTTTGTCAAGTATTAAAAAATAAACTTTAAGAGCCAAAAAATGATCTCTTTATCATTCAACCTAACTTAATGAACATCAAGAATATTTCGAATTAAAATAAAATGATTTAATCGATGAAAAGTAAAAACGTCGTCGTCGTCGTCGTCGTCGTTGCGCGTAATAGCAGACGATGCTATGGACTGTAGGCTATTATAGTCTGCTACTTTTGGAATGCGATGCGATCGCCATTTGTAAACTGCACCTGTTCTTCTTTTGTATAATAAACATGTATATCCATTCCCTTTATTCGAAACCGCTACTTGGTGGGTAATTTACTGTACTATTGAATCGGTGAATACCACCGAACCGAACCTAGCTCGTCATTCCGATGTTATTGATGAAACCAAAAATGTCTAACCATCTACTATCTCGGGATGAAACTAACGCGATGATAATACTTACTACGTACGCCACCCCTTCTGAGAACAGAAACAACATCAACGCACGCAACAATCAATATTTTTATCAAAATAAATAAGAAAAAGTTTTTTATCAATTCTACCTTTACGTGATGCGAAAATTCAGATGGCTCACGCGAAATGACGTCATCGAATCCTATGATCAAAGCACGTGACATGATGTAATAAAAAGCAATCGGGCCACGCGTTCGTTCTCCCACGCACTTGGCGAGTTGGCGTTGAAGAGACCACATCACCAACAACAAACAACAACCTGTGAACGCGACGCAACGCAGAACGACAAAAGTCAGACTGTTTTAACTTTTTTGTCAATTGAATCCTAACGTCAACATGGGTCTTGCTGTCGGCACTGCCAAATACTTGCTATTTTTCTTCAACTTTATTTTCTTCGTGAGTTGACATTACTTTTACTTTTTCGATTGCAAAATACTTTTAGTTGACATAGCTAAGGTTTTATAGACATTATAAACATAATGAGTTGAAAGTAAATCAGGTTAATATATCAAATGGATGTCGTTATTGTTGGTCGAAAGTGTGTTAATTTCAGGAAATGACATCAACTATTAATTATTTATCCTTATGTACTAAAAATACACACCTATAATTTTTTATATTAATACCAATTTGTATTAAACGGTGATTTTAAAATGAATCAATTATAAGAGTGGGTCAAAAGTAACGCACCGTTACTTTTTCCGCGTCACCATTCCAGACAGTCCATAGAATTCGTTTAGAATTAAAACGATTAATGAACTGTTTCAAGATTGACATACTTTTTTTAGTTAATGAAACTGTCACTTTAAAATGAGTACTTACTGTCCATGGAGTGGGTCCGTGTTAACTCTGGTGAGCCAGACATTGCCATTGACTCGGTAGCAGTTGATTAGAATGATTAACCCAATTGGATTAGCTCGCCAACTCATCCCTCGAGGAAATGTCTCATTCCAGTCATTTAAATACTGTTTAATGACAGTGTTAGACATTTTGTTTTTGTACATCAATCTACTCTTTTAGCACAAAAACGAATTGCAACTATTCTGCCAAATCGACATTACAGCACGTATTTGGTAATGGTTATTGGCAACGATTTAGTGATTGGGTTTTTCCTTTCCTTGTTTTTGAAATTAACGTATCGTCCATTCACTATAATACATCAGGAAGTTAGCCCATAATACATCACCATCTATTTTTTCCGTGTTGTATTTTGTCATCTTCCTATTGGATAGTCACCAAGATGAATAGTATACTAGGCCATCACCCAGCAAAAATATCGACATACACATTCATTATGCTGTTTTGGAGTGCTTACAAAAGGTGTCACAAATACACTTCTAATGTAGGCCTACATGTAAAATTCCGATTTTGTTATAGGTCTTTGAAGGGTCAGTAGGCGTTACCCTTGAATTCGTCAGCATGTTCAACAAAAAGTTTTTTTGTTTTTTTTTGGTGGACATTTCCAAATTTCAGTTGACAAAACTTACTATAATAATACCGTGTGTATATATATATATATATACTGGTATAAAACTGTTAAAAGTTGACATTTGTTTTTAAACATTTCTAATCTCCGGTTGACGTAGTTAACGGAACTAGGTATCTCTTCGAGTGTCTTCAAAAGTTTCCATTACGGAAAAAAAAAATAAAATCGATAACGTGAATGATAAATTTTTCACTTAATCAATAACTATGTCAGCCTAAAAAAATAATCATTAATAATTTTAAATCGATTTTTTTTTCTTCACGGAAACTTGTCTATAAGGGGTGAAAAAAAAAACACATAAGTTTATCGTGTAGAAATTCAATGTCAAAAATGTTATCTGTGTTGAAAACTAGGAATGATATATTATCCGTTGCTGGAGTTGTTAGTTGTTGCTACCCGACCAAAACCCCAAACAATAGAAGTGAAATAGTAACGCAGCAGTGTGTGAAAGCATAAACCCAAAAAAACAATTTTTGTTGGGAAGCCAAGAAATTATTATAATAATTAACCACCACCAATGGAATAGCGTTGCGACATAAAAGTGTGGTATCCTTGGTAATAATAACTTGTTGTTCGATTTATCACTCGCTGCACAGGTGGAGAACAAACCAGCTTATCATCACCATCCCAACATCACGTCGGTGTAATTGTTCTATGCACTTCTCCGATAACGCTTGTTAGATAAAAAACAAGTATCGTGAAATGATGTAAATTATATTTCATAAAATAAAATTTTGCGTTTTGTCAGCGGGAGTGAAAACGTTACAAAGCGCTAGTTGTGTTTAATGCGGTCAATGTGTGTTTTGTTGATGATAATGCATTTTCTAGATAAAAATAGGGATCATGTTTCTTCCGTACATATATTTAGCGGATCACGTAATTCGTGTTGGCGCCATCTGCGTTGCTGGATGCACCTGATTATCATACCATATGTTAAAATGAAAGCACAAAAAAATGTGTACTCGCTCCAATTTCATATTTAATTTTAAAAATCTATATAAAAAAATGAACTCGTTTTCTTTTATTAATAAATGATAAAAATAAGATTATTATTATTAAGCCGTTTTTTGGAAAGAGGTTTTGAGTGTCCAAAAAAATTTGACAAATTGTAGTTTTGAAATGGGAATTCAAATTTTTTTTTTGTCCAATCCTCCTTTTGATGTAATTGGAAATAACCTGCCTAGCAACTGAAATGACCTGCATCCTCTAGTCATGGACGTGATGGATGTCAATAGTCACTTTGAATGACATCAGTGATGTGAATCACTTAGTGGCACACACCATTATTCTTATATCGTATCTTTTTTTTACGATGTCAATATTGATACAAGATTATTGGTTCCACGACGATCACATTCCAAAGAGTGGGTGTAACTTACACCAAATTGAGTTAAACCCCATAAGCATGATGCGAGAATTCGAATTTCATCATCTATCGATTTAATGTAATTTTTTAATTTCTAGATCAGCGGTATCGCGATCATCGCTGTTGGTGCCGTCGTGCTCGGCGATGTCAGCTCCTTCAAAGACACGCTGAAAGATACCCTGAACGATGTGGATGTCGGTGGTGCGCCCATCCTACTCATCGTGGTTGGCGTCTTTATCACTTTGATTTCGTTTTTTGGCTGCTGCGGTGCCATCAAGCACAACTATTGCATGTTAATGACCGTAAGTACCGATCGATCAGTCCTAATCAGAGGTGTCAAAGACACTACCCCGTCCCGGGCCATTCCAAAGCGTTTCATTCATAGGACTGAAAGAGAGTTAGCATGTTGAATAGAAATACTAAACTACGGTTCATCAAGTGTGGAAAAATAGATGCGTCATAAGGTCGTTGGGATTATTTTCATTGGGGCAACTTATCCCGAGCCCTAGCTTGCCCATCCCTTAATGATGCACCTGATCCTAAGTCTTGAAACAAAATGCAGCCTATGGCCTATCCTGGTTGGGCTAATTTCATCCCAAGATGCCCACGCCACATCTCTGGTCATATTTTTTTAAAAGCAAAGCAAAGCAAAAACGAAACCACAACTGAGCATGTTTTGTTTCACTAGTTTTCAGCACTCTTGATAATCATTTTCATCCTCGAATTGGCTGCCGGTATTGCGGCCTACGTCAAGCGAGGCGAAATGAGCGACATCCTGGAGAAAGCGATGAATCAAAGTCTTACACATTATAATGATAAAGAAACGGATAACAACAAAAAATTTTGGGATGAAGAACAAAAAAATGTAAGTTGATAATGCGGTTTTTTTTTTTTTTTAGTTGTAAAGATTTGATCTGATGTTTAATCGATTGTATTTTAGTATAAGTGCTGCGGCATCCATAATAGTAAAGATTGGACGGATGCGAATTTAAAGATTCCCGATTCGTGTTGCCCAGAGACCACAGGAAACGAAACGGTAACGTGCGAAGGCGACAAAATCTACAAACAGGTAACCGTACTACTATAGATGCAGTATCTAAAACACCCTCATTCCTGAATCTCACCTACGTTTTGATATTTTCAGGGATGTTTGGATCGGCTAAAGAAATTCTTCGAAGACAACATTGTCACGATTGGAGCCCTCGGTGTCGGAATTGCTTTCATTCAGGTAAGAACAAACGTGGAATTAAAGGGCTTCGGGCGATAGAGAGATAGGCCACACGTTTTCAAAAAATAACTTTTTTACATCAAACCATTAAGCCATAAGCTACTTCCTGGATTTTTCCAGAAACTGACAGCATGACACTATAATCATCTTGTTGCTACGGAGTTTTTCACCTGAAAAGCTTGGCTTTGACACTCTTTATCACCCAGAGCCTTCAATTGTTCCCCCCCCCCCCCACCAAGTCGTCATTAATAACTGTCATGTGTTTTGTTTCAGATTCTCGGTATAGTCTTCGCTTGCTGTCTAGCGACGGCTGTCAAAGATGGACATTAAGAATGTTGTCATCGTTACCGAGCTTTAACGTGTGGGAGTAGTTAACCACCTCATCTCATTCATTGTCGTCATTTCTTTGAACCGGATTTGCAATTTGATTGACGCTTGCAATTTCATTGGATTATCAAATATATATATATAAAAAAAAATTTTTTTCCTTCCAATATTAAGTTAATAGGAATCAAAGTTTGCATTGTTTTATTTTTGGTACATCTCAATCTATTGTTGCACGAGATGAACCACCGCGTTGATATTTTCACCCGTTGTTTACATTTACGTTCATTGCATATTGTATTGGGAAAAAAAATCATTTTTAATAATAAAATAAAAATTGTTTTGTTTTATGTTCGTTCGGTTGTTTGAATTGAAATTAAATAAGAGTCGTCCAATAATGGAGCTTACCATTAATTGGACGGATGGATGATGTAAGGGTTTTGCTTTTTCATTCCACTTTGCAGTTTGTAGCTGAGTAAACCGACGTGACGGATATTCGAAAGACAACTGGCCGCCGCTTCTTGAAGAATGTGATCTTGCGAACTCGCAACATGTTTCAAAAGCATCTGGAAAAATCAGCACTTCGACTTACAATATATAAAAAATAAAAAATCTTATCTAATTTTTACAAGAAAAAGCCCTTACGTCGATGGCTTTGCTTCGGTGCATAATGATGCAATTAGCTGGATCCTCGGATAGGTTGTTGAGGGCGCTGCACGTATGTCGGAGTAGAACGGGGTCGCTACCTTGCAAAAATTCTACGAGCGGTGCCACGGCACCTTCGTTACCAAGAATCACTTTGTTGTTTCCCCAGTTGGAACAACGGGCAATGGCTTCGGCCAAATATTGCTGCAGTTTGGGATTTTTCTATTAAAAACAAATTAATACTCAATTAGTGACAAGCCAATTCCAGGATTCAGCTCTGGTTGTGACGGCCTTGTCAGTTTTGTATTTTCAACAGGGTGTTGCATCATTCTTTATTAACAAGGCCACAACTAAGTAACCAATGATGCAGGAATGTGCTATGCATCGGTCAATCGAAAAACTACAAGTTTTATTGCATATTTACAAGACTGCGTGGGAACCACCTGTAAACGCTGCATGACGTTCGCAAGCGAAAATCCAGTCCTTGCCCTACATAGCCAAGCAAGTCCCTGTCTAATGCTGTAGTAGCAATCCATTGTTTCAACTCGGGCAATGACTTCTGCTCTGGGGTCGCCATTAGGCTACGATGAGTCCCCTGGCGGCACACGTGTCAAACACTAATCGTTCATTCATGAAACTTGCAGTTTTCATTTCTGATGATTAGTTATAGCCTTGTCAAAGCGTAACATTCCTTTGAAACACCCTGTATTTAAAACGAATGGCAACTAATAGACGACGGCTCTTGGTGGATTTTTCCAATGCTTACCGTTGTAGTGAGACGTGCTAGGAGTGGAACCATGCCATTGTCCGTCAATACGGCTAAATTTTCTTCATCCTTGCAAATTATGGCGATGGCAGCGCAAATACTCGCAAGAACTTCTTCCGAATCCGATTTGAGTAGTTTGACTAGAAGAGTGAGGCCTCCGACGAAACTGCGGACAATCTCGCCCGAGTCCTTTAAAATAACCACGTTAAAAAGCAAATTTATTTCTGCACCTTGTTGCCATTTATGACTAACTCACTTCGATATTTTGAATGCAAGGACAAATGGCAGCAGCAGCGGCAGCTTGAACATCCTGATTACGATGTTTCAGCAACGACCAAAGTAAACGAACACCGTCGCTTCGATCAATGTCACTAAAAAATAAATATTTTTGTTTTAAACCTAAGAAGTGAACGTTCCCAATTGGTGCGACGTTGACCCCCTCACCTTATACACTGCGGATCGACGGCACAATTTTTCAGCGCATTACACAGATTGATCAGCAATTGCTGATTGGTGTGGGTCAACAAATCGATAAACTGTCGGATTCCACCCGCTCGGAATATGTCGCCACAATTGTCGCGAATCTGCGCACTCTCCCCGAGCGCCCCCACGATGTTCACCAGAACCTAACACGATCGTTTAAAAGTTACCAATCACAGTCGATAGACAGGCGAAGATGATTGACGTCGTCGGTAACCAACCTCCTCGGGTTGATCTCTGAGCATGGACGAAAGTATTTCCACGACGGAATGGTCCTGCATCACTTTGATATTGGCCTGCGACATGGAACATTTCCAAATAGCACCTGTCACTGCGGCGAGTAGTAGTTTGTTTTTTTTACGCTCTTCGTCGGTCAACAGATTGATGAGTGGAACAAGACCGTGATGTTTGCGAACCAAGTTACGAATCTCAGAATCTTCGGCACACTGATCGAAAATTAAAAACGTCAACAAATACGATACCACCCAAAAAAAACCACTTTAATAAGATACAAAATATTTAGAAATTATGAAATGCCTCACTCGGAATATCGCTTGAGCGGCAAGACGAACCAGTTCCTCGTTAGGAGACGTTAAATTTTTGACCAAATCGGGAATCATTCCTTCTTTACGTGCGGCAACTTGATAACTTTCCTAGAAAACATTATTTCAAATGAACTACATCGCCTACATCAATAGTAGGCAAACGATTTGAAATACATGTTATTTTATTAAACAACAAAACCAATTTCTCACTTCTACTAAACACTCTTGCAAAATGCCAATCACAGGTACAAGCACGTTTTCATTCCCAGAATGCAACAGCATCGCCAAACGCGGTATCACACCGGCGTGTCGCATGGCCAACCGCACTTTCGGACTGATGGCCAGACTCCACAAGGCAAGCGCGGCACTCCGAACTTCTTCGATTTGAGATTCTTCCGCTCCTCCAGCCGTTATTCGTTTCTTTTCCATTTTCAGCAGTTTGACCTGTGATTAACGCCATCCCATCAAACCCGCCGTTCCTTCGCAAAGGACACGCGTAAACCGAACTTGTGGTTACCAGTTGTTGAATTCCGTCGTACTGACGTACTAAACTTCGTACTTGACGGAAGTGAGCCATGTGCGAGATGTTTTGAGCAGCCAATGCCGTCACTTGTTTGTTGTCTTCGTGCAACAAACTCACCATCGTCTGCAAACCGCCCAACTTGAGAATCGTGCGGCATAAAGAAACGCAGCTTGAAATTTCTTGCAGAATCTTCAAGGATGCAATCTGAAAATGTCAACAAAAATGTAAACATGAAAAAATTAAAACATAGGCGAGTCAATCAAACAGACGTTACTTTGCAACGGATGTCATCGGTTTCTAAAAGATTGATAAACAGTTCAATGCCACCCATTTCGCGAATGGCACGTTGACTGTATTCACTCGTCAAATTGTAATCGCGTAAACCGATGAGTGCAATCACTGTCCCGGTTTGATTTCCAGCCTAGAAATGGTTTCAAAAAAAGGTTTCATTTCAACACAAAATAACAATTTTTGAGATCGGTCATCAGACAGAAAACACTCTTGCCAAACACGTGTACCTTGACATACTTGATCAACTTCTGCACTTGCCAATATTCCGACGGCATGTCCGTGCTTGTCAATTCTGCCATACGAAACATCAAATCGGTGTCGTCTTCTTCTTCTTCCGATTCTTCGGCGGAAGAACTTTCTTCGTACGCGGCTTCTTGATCCGGTGTGATTGGACTAGTTAAAAAAACATCAAACCGCAATAATTACTTATTTCTAAACAAAAAAAAAAAAAAAGGAAAAGCCATTGAAAAAGTGTCTCCACCAGAGTGCGCCACACGTTGCACAAGCACAATGTTTCCGTTGGTCAATACACTCAACTGAACATTGACAGATGTGCATGCACGCCTCAAAAAACGCTCTCACACATGAATTTGTTGGTGCACTCGTCGAAGCAGTGGCGTACGTACCCACACTCGGCTTGCAGCTGTGCACGCCTAGTCTTGCTTACCAGGCTGCAAGGAAAACATGCAGCACACTCAAGGTGAACAAATGTTCATACATCGTGCAGCACTGCTCACTTGCAAAACGTACGAGTAACACAATAACAGAAATGGTGGCAACAAGGACAAATAAATGTTCAGTACGGTAGGCGCACTTGGGAGCTCTGCACAAACGTGTTTGTGCCACACGCAACAGCGGTCAAACAGCACCTTCGTACTTACATTTTTTCTTCCGACGCAACTTTGCCCTGATGTTGCATCAAATTGTTCAGTTTTTGCCAATAGGTTAAACCAGGAGTGGCTTTTTTCTTAGCTTTTGCTCGCGACGTCAAACGAAATGGTTTGATTTTCACGTAGGCTGCAGGAACTACCGTTTCGGTGGAACTTTTCAAGTTGAGCCCAGGAAGTTGTAATTTTTGGCTTTTCATTCCAAATCGTGGTGGCTGTAGCAGGTTTAAACAGAATCTTAAACAAATCCACTCGTCCTAAAAAAGTCATCGTTAACTTACCAACGGTTTTCCTAGATCTTCCAACGACCCAATGCTTGGGATTTTGCTCGTAACGGCGACCGTATCCGTTTTCTTTATCTTACTTTCCATATCTTTCTTGACTTTTTGTTCAACGTACCTGATGAAGTCCTACATGAAAAAATTCAAATTATATTTTTTTTGATACAGGATGATTCGTTATTACTCGGCCAAACTCTACAGGGTGGTAGCGTGCACCAAACCCAACAAAAAAAGCTCCATAGACCAATGGTCGCAACTACTTCGATTGGAGTTACCGACCGACTGCATGTTTGGCGCATTGGGGGTAATGCAGATCCAATTGCATAGTGGCCAAAATCAGCTAAAGAAAAATCTTTGAAAGGATGTGACAGTCCCAGATGAAACACGTTCAATGCCTGCAGCATTGACTCAAATAGAGGACATTTTGAACATCTATTGTTCATTATGACCAACCATTACCAGCGACAACAAGTCACACTGCACTGCAACAGGCTTGCATGACAGTTTGGTGCATTTTATTACCCATTACGGCATAGCCCGAAAATGACAAATCACCCTGTACAAATCATCAAAATCAAATTTTTGTTATAGATTTTGAAAACCTACCTCGTTGTTAAGCATTTTTTCGAAATAGGGACTTTCATGTTTCAGAAGGGAACCAATATCTTCGTAAATTTCACCCACCCTTTCGAGTTCGACGTCTTTCACTGGAACAGGGAGATTCTACAAATTAACAAAATAAATAAATAAATGAATGAATAAAACAAAATATTAATGTTTTATAAAATATATTTTTTGTTACACCAACTTACCTTGAGACGAAACACACCCGCCGTATTACACGCAACATGAATCACGGATCCGTCAAATGGCTTAACTTCGAGGTAACAAATGTCGCCATGAAATTGACGCCACAAAGGCGTTCGACAACCAAATTGAGAAATAACATCTAAAAAATAAATGACCATTGATTATATACATTTTAATTATTTCAAAAATAAAATTGAAAAATTTAATTTAATTAACAGTACCCGACGTGAAATCCAATTTATGTAAAAAACACGTCTTTGAATCTTTGCCGACGAACGATTTCAAAACTTCCACTTCCTTTTCAACCATGTCAGCAGTCAACCGTATTTTCCTATTAACAAAATGGAATGAAGGACACGTCAATACATGACATTTTAACTACAACTAATAAAAAAGATGATGATACAACCTACTTGGAAAGAATTTTAACCGACTGTTGCATTAGATATAAATCAAACTGTTGCAAAAGAATCAATAGCCGCAAGTTCGTTTTGTTGAGCCGAGACACTGTGTCAGGTTTAGCGACCGCGTCACCTCGTCCCGGTGAAAGCAACGCCGCTTCTTGCTATAAAATATGAATAATTGTTAAATTATTGCTATTACATGCGCAATACTGAACCACGTGACGTACGCTGGATACGTACATTAATGACCGCATCCATAAACTGCAACACTTGCGCATCTTCCATGTTATCGGGAATTGTTGCAAAGGCGTCACTGAAGATTTTAGCAACGGGATCACGATTCGCTAATCAAAGACACTAAATCACTAAAACACATAATTCCATTAAAAAACATGCAGTATCTCCAAAATAAAATTTAAAATACCTTCCAAACATATTCGGACTTCCGTAATCTTCGATTTGCTTCGATTCAATATCGATTCCAACTCCTCAAAGTTGTACGCTTCAATGTTATACTTGTTGCTCGAGCCAATGGGGTTCAATTCCATCACAGGAATCTTGGTGTCTTCCGCAACATGAGCGCTGATAATTTTGTCATCTCTAATAATCATATTTCAACAGTATTAAAGAAACGACACAGTCTGTCAGTGTAACACCATAAAATAAGCAACAACCGTTTGAGATAATTCGACATTCCTGCAAAATCATCCGGGCGTAGAGTCGTGGTCCAAGACAACGGCGTTTTGAATACGACTGCCGCTTCCTGCAAACAAAATAACCAATCCAATTAAGCAAACAACAAACAAACAAACAAAAAATCGGTGTAACCATCAATTGGCATACAGCATTGTGTTTGCTTTTGAACGCTTGTACAAAGCTGATGGTAGAAGTGATGATGGCTTCGTTGAGCGGTGTCAATTCCAGTTTGCCCGTTCCAACTTCTCCGGCACGTGTCCATTGAGCAGCCCTCGTCAACGTTTGGCCCATTCCGTTTGGCACTCAAAATCAATAAACAATTACAAAATTTGTATTGGAAAACAACTCGTTTCAAAGATTCAATTTCAGCTGTGTAATGATCTTTTGAACTATCAAGCCCTCTGATGCACGTGGTAACTTTGTGTACATTTGGTTACCATGGTTTCATTACACAGGTAATAATGAAGTGCAATCTATAATATAATACTAGGTTGAAACAAACAGTACTTTTAACTAGAATGGAAAATTATTCAAAGTATAAAATAGAAATTTGATATTTTATAGTAAAAACTTTAAAGTTGAAATAAAAAATGAAGGTTTAAAAAAATAGTTTCTAAAATAAATACAGAAAATGTTTTTATTTTATGGTTTGACAAATTTTTGTATTATTATAAACATATATAAGGATAAATTATAGGTTTAAAAATACATAAAATAAATTAAATATCATTTGACAATAAAATTTTTATGTTTAAAAAATGGTATTTCAATGGTCAAAAACAGGTAATATTAAATTTTCATGTCTAAAAAATTAATGTCATTTTCAAAAATGTTAACCACAAGAAATTTGTTTATTTTATACATATAGTAATAACATTACTTAATAAATTTCAATCCATTGCACTAATTTTATATTATTAAAATTGAGCTGAGATTTTTTTAATTATTTATACATATAATAATATAATATTTATATAGGCCTATATAAAAAAAATAATTTCAAAGATAAGTAAACAAGAACTGATAGCGCATTACAAAATTGTATACAAGTAATAAATGAATTTTTTAATATTTACGATTAATGTGAAACCTTTGAAATTTAATGTGAGTTGGTGAACTAAATCCGGTAGTTAATAGGATGAAAATTAATTATAAAATAATTAGTATTTATAGTACTTATAGTTATAAGATTATAATAAAATTTAGTAATGCAGTATTATAAACGATAACTTAATAAAAATCGTAACATTTAATGTTGGCAAGTTATTACCAAATGTCGGTAACTTTTAACGTTGGACAGTTCAATGCTCTTTTGATGTCACACAAGATGATTTTTCAATGTTGGCAAGTTCTTGTAAATATTGATCTTTCAATATTTTGGCATACTCCACTACACCTTCAGGGCTCATTTGGTTCAAGTTGTTTTTAAACTGCTGAAGACAATGATAGAGATGGAACTGGGCTCGGCTTTTCCTCTCTTCTTTGCTGAGGACCAACGATGCCTGTGACAAATTCAATCCCATTAATTAGCATTATGTTTCAATGTTTCCATCATCTTGACTGGAAACATTGATAATGTTTCCAGTTGAAAAAAATATTTTGATTGACAAGATGGTGCAAAAAAAAACCAGTTGATAGGCATTTTTGAAATAATCTTATTTTATCAACATCATGGAGAAATGTCCCTCCCATCATAACACTGAATTAAAGAGATATAAGTATAATTGACAATTGACATAACCTTTTTAGTTTGTTGCATTTGTTTGGCAATTTCTTTGGCGTCGTCAATGATAGATTTTGGAAAGTCACTCAGCTCCGCTAAACGTATTCCTAAGATAGAAAAAAACCCACAATAAGTTTATTTAACATAATGATCTTGATAGTTAATGTTCTTTTTAGTATTTCAAAACTTGATACCGTAATTGGTCACTTCGCTGATACCGTCCGTCAAAACGTAAGTGTAAGTGAAATCTGTTTCTGATGATTGTTTCACTTCCATGTAATAACTGTAAAATTTGGCTACCATTATTTCTTATACCCATGATCTCGTCAATGTAGTGAATGTACAACGTACAGCATGATCAATAAACCATGTTACTTAAATCTACTTAATAAAAGATACTTACTTGAAAACGTTTGGATACAAAGCTTGTAACGACGTTAGCTCGTGAAAATGGGTCGCCAGAATCGTGAATGCCTAAAATAGAAAATAAAATCACTTCCTACTTAAACACATCATTCTGATAGCTGATGGAAAATATAAAGAGTCAATGAAAAATACAGCACCTTTGTGTTCAGCAAATGTTCGCTGATAGCCCAACAAATTCCAATTCCATCTTCCACGCTCGTGCCTATCGCCAAATACAATCGAGTAAGTCGAGACTTTAAATTCTGGAAATTTTTCTTGTTTAATGATAGACAAGTACATGACACAAGGCACACCTCGTCCTAACTCGTCGATGATGATTAAAGAAGTGTCTGTCAGGTTTTGTATGATGTGGTTTATTTCTCGCATCTATTAACAAACCATACTTCTTAAAACTGTATCTTAAATGCCAGTAGTTGATGTTTTTAATTAACTTAAACTGTCTACAATCTATGGTGTCTATGGGGCATGGATACTAGTTTAGGTTAGTTAAAAAAACTTGATTTTTTAACTACTCTAAACTGAAAGGGAGACACCATAAACGAGACAGTTTAGGTTAGTTGAAAAACAACAATTACTAGCGGCGCCACAAGCGTTCACCGACTAAACCCACAAGTACTGAGCTTTTCAACACCCACGTTTTGCTCCCCTCCTAGAGGCATTGTCAAGTAAGACAGAAAAGTAGGAAAAAACAAAGTGCAAGAAGCACCGACCGGTGAACTGTTTAGACAGAACTGTTTATTCTCTAACTACACGCTGAACAGTCTCTCTCTCACACTTTCTTTTTTTTCTTACCCGACGAAGCCTCTAGGAGGCACACAAAACGTTGTGCAGGCATTAAAAAGTTCTATCTGGTTAATAAAGTAAAAAGAACATACCTACAAGAATTTATTACTGGTGATAAATTATATATTTATCATCTTATTTCAATAAAATCAAATCGTGTAGCAACATTACATTCTGTGAAAAAATGATGATGTAAAAAATCTGGTCGTACCTCAGTCATGAAAGTACTAGCGTTGGTCTCAACATCATCATTGCATCCCATTCGAGAGAAAACATGATCGACGATTCGAAATGTTGCCATACTTGCCGGAACGTACGATCCGACTTGTGCCATAATTTGTAGCAAAGCGACTTGTTTCAAATACGTGGTTTTTCCACTCTTACGGAAAAAAATTCAACATTATGAAAAATGCACATAAAATGATAGAAAATATAATATTGAACTATACCATATTTTGTCCAGTGATAATGGAGAAATTGCAGCCTTCGGACAAGTACTTAAAAAATTGAAAATCACATAGTCAACTTTTAAATTAATTTCAATGAAATGAATTAAAATAATGAATTTAAACAAACCGTATTGTTTGGTATGGTTCTGTCAGGAAGTATTTTATCGAGTATCGGATGTCGACCGTTCTCAATCGCCATGGTGTCGGTAAAGTCGGGACAAACTAAATTCGATATTTCAATTTTGTTCAATAGCATAAACAGCAATTAAAATAGTTAAATTGATCGTAATTTTACCATAATCAAAAACAGTGCAAGCGTCTGTGAATCCAACGAGCAAATCGAGGATCGACACCGACTCGGTTAACTTGTACAAACAACCAATGTGTTCGTGAATACGCTGCAGCAAATCTCTTACGATCCTTTTATATTAAAAATTGAATAGTATCATATTAAAATTGAATATTAACCATACTAATTAATAATTAGACAAAAAAATAAAAAATAAACTTACACATCGCTCATCAAATAAATTTCATTGACAGCTTCTTGAACACGATCTTGATGATAATGAAAAACTACATTAGACCTATATTCCATAGATAAGAAAATTAACTTTGACAACCATAATTACCATTCATCTTCACCTGTCGATTGTAATTTCAAATCATGAAAAATTCAACTACAATTATAAACTTATATAAAATAACTGAAAAAAACAATAAAAACACACCAGATCTTGTGTCGACAAACTGACAGTACTCTTGAACGTTCTTTTGTTGATGAAGATTGCGGGTAGACTTTCGAGCATAGCCGGCGTTTCACCGTGAACGTTCAGTTGTATGAAGAAACCACGAGTTGCGTTGAACGAAACACGTAATGGCAGATTATGAATTTCCGACAACTGCTGTACAAGATCTGCAAAGAAAAATAAATAATAGATGAACCTATGATGCAAACTGCTATTAATGTATTAAATGCATGTAGTCTAATACAACATTTATTGTATCCTAATAGTGCTTAGATAAAAATAGTCATGCAACGTTCATAAAATTAAACACAAAATACTTACTTACGATATCGTCGACAATCTCGCAGTATGATTTTCTCGCAATGTCAAGCAAACCTTACAAGTTAATTAATAAATGACACTCACTGGTTGATTAGAATCACTTAACATACATAATGAATGTACATGTATAGCCTTACCATTGATATTTGACTGTAACGGAAACATACAAAATAATTAAGCTTACAGCACATAAATGGCTATTATTCAACAATAAGGTAAAAGTTACTCGGATTATAATAGAATCGTAAAATATTCATTACGGTACCTTAACTGCGAAACACTTTTGAGCTCGAGTATTCAAAGCACCTTTTTGAAATTTTGTGTTGTCTTCAATCACTTCGCTGATCAAGTTCAAAATTATTTGAAATCTTGGATCGTCGAAAGACTAGATTTAAAAAAAGTAAATACTTTTATTTTTTAATCAAGTGTCAACTGCTCTTCATTCAACTCTACTGTACATACATCACGACACGCTACGAGTAACGGATTTTCACATTCGTCTAAAGCATCGTGAAGGGGTTTAGTCAATTCCAAAATGTGCTTTATACAAATAACCACAGAAATGTTGGCTTCGGCCGATTTGACGGTGTTCTCTTTCGGTAGTTCAATACATGCCATAAGAATTTGATCAACGTCTAGAAAATAACCCAGCGCTTGCTGCAAATAAATCAATCAATCCTTAGCATTAATTAACAATCTGCATCGAATCAAATATTACAAACCTGAAGTTCGAAAAAACATCTCTCTCGACTGGTTAATTCGGTGACGCAATTTAACCGAGTTCCAATGGTTTCTTCATCGCACGGTGGTTGTAAGATATTGGCGCGCAAAAGTCTGCAACCGCCGACTGTCCGATTACGATGTAGTACGCCATACAGTGTATGTTGGCTATGAGGATCTTTCATATTCTGAGTCAACTCGAGATACTTAGCTGTGTAGGAATCTAATAATTAACAAAACAAATACATCAACTACCAAAAAAAAAGAAAATACGTCAACAAAAATCTTTGACAATAAACATGCCTACCAATAGTACAGGTTTTTTCACTGCCTTGGAAGGTGATCTTCAATGACTGAGCTGCATAGAATACACTTTTGATGGATTCGACGTACTTCAAGAGAACAGCAGTCGTTGCGAGGCAATAGTACCTAATTCAGTCAGAATTGCCATTTAGCGAGGAGGAGCATAGACCGCAACGTTTTTAATGTTGCCATCGTACATACTTCTTTTCGACCTGTAATTCAACGCTGTTGTATTCGGGACAGCAGAGATGTTTGATGTACTGCAAACCTTTGGTCTCGTTGAAATATTTTCTTGGCAAACTTGTCATCTTGCATGCAGGAAACGTGTTTGCAATTTGTTCGCATAATTTCGACATCTTCCCAATTTCCAACGCCGTCTCGGGCACTACAATCTACAATGGTGAATGGTTTACAGTTGCTAATTATTGGCAACTTGACGATTCACTGTGTGCTTTTAAACATGACCCTACCTCCACCGGATTCCAAATCTGAATTTTCGTAGTGGTTTTCAAGTAGGTCACGTTGTCAGAAAACTGGGAAAGAACGAGTTCGGGGTTTTTCGTATCGATACACGACATTCCAATTTCACCACGAGCGATGCCACGGCCTTCGACAACAGCTGCAAAATACACACTTTTTGCTAACGGCACTAACTGGTTAATATAAGTTATATTATCTAACCAATAATAGTCGATGGTTCAGGTAGACGAGCATAGCTTGTTGAACCAGGAGTCCGTCGCGAATCTGCTGATGTCCGCGCACCATCCTTCGATGGTCTTCAAGATTCGACAATTAGTAAAAATAAGATGATGTTGAAATCGACGCGTGTCCAATGCAATAAGGATATTTACTGCTCAATTTAATGAGACAAAAAATGAACCTTGCTGATGGCAACGATCGACTACCACTTTTCGATCCATGCAACGCTGGATTCTTACAAACTTGAGGCGACGGAACGTACGGAATGGTCGACGCTGTACGCACTTTAGTCGCAGGAGTTAAATTGGCAATTGGCGGTGGGTCGTTTGCTGGCGTTTCCAATTCGGCAAACCCTACGTTATGAATACAAACAAACCAATGATCTGACTGGTCCATACTAAATAATATGTAAACACTCCAATAGGCTTTTGAAGTAAGCAAACTTCTACAGTAAAAAACAGATAGTCAGTGTACATTTGTACACCACACCTCAGACATGGCAAGGTTTATGGTTATAGCACAGATATTGTTATTAATTTACTGTAATTATGGATACAAGGCGATTTTATATTGTTTGTATACATAAGCCTACAGTAGGTATGAAAACTAGTCTCTTAGATGACAACTACATATATATATAACATTAATTAACATCATGTCATCAATGTTCAATAACTTAAAAGTAGTTGTATTATTTCACCTCCTTCAGCCATATTTTTGAAGATGATGAAACTTGGAAGAAAACGTCTGCCTGCTGCTAACTGTCAATCAAAACTTGTGGTTTGTACAGAAACAGAAAAGCATGAGGACTGACCAACCAACCACATGCATCGTTACATACACAAAATAATATTTAGGTACAATACCAACATTTCAATTCAAATGAAGAAACTGCAACTCTGTATATTAATAAAAAGAACTGTTTTTATTAATAAATTGAAAATAAAAACGTGACAGTAACACCAATAATAGCTCATCAGTATATAATTTAATGTCATTAACTTACAATAATAATAATTTAAGATTAATTTCATTTTCTGCCTTTAGAATTTCCAAATACGTCTTATACTTTCGCTCAACAAAAGTATACCAATTAGAAAACGCACCAAGAAACTTCACAGCGCTAATCGAACGATAAACAGTTTTTGTTTTTATATTTCACGTACGTCAAAATTCTCATTTCGAGACAAAGCACTCAACTACTGAAAACTTGACATAGAAAATTTGTTTTTTTTTCGAATGCCCTAAGCTGGAAAAAATACCAACTAGACGAGAAAAGTCGGTGTGCAAAAATTGATGAATGTTATGAGCATTTTTGGTTTTAAATTTTCTATCGAGACGTACGCCATTTGGTCCAACGACATACAAAGATCAATGATCGCTTGTTTGTTTGTTTGTTTATTTATTTTTTCCAGTCAATTTTCTCCCTAGCAATGTAAAATGGTTTCAAAAAAGCAACGGTGAATAATCACAAAAATGCACTTTTTCACAATTTGACTAACTTAATCGAACCACTGTTTTCTGTTGAACAGAATTGTATCAACGTAATACGAGGAATGATGATTCATCGTCAACGGCACGCTACTGTACAACTAACGATGAATTGTAATTGAAATTTTTATTGACACTTGAAGCGTGTGTATTTAACTTGTGCCAATGATTATCGGCAAAAGTTTAAATTAAGAACAAAAAATTCAATATTTTCACGTATCTTTTCTTAAACTAATTTCACTTAAAAACCTACAAGATAAATGTGAAAACTTTTTTCTTATAAAACTCAAAAACCAATCCTGTCTTTTTTTTTATATTTAATTTAAACTGAAAAGAATAAAAAGTTTAACAGTAGTGAAACATCCGCTAAATTATCGAATACGAATAGCAACAGCACTGTACGGAAAAATAATAATTAAAATACGTAAAAAGAAAAAACAAGAAGAGAGCGTACTGAACACACAGCTCCTAAACGTTATAGTTGATGGAAATTCCAAATAATAGGTGCAGATGTCAATTTGAACAGCAACAAAATAGCCACAAAAAATTAACCAAATTTCCCTTTAAAAAAAAAGCTCGATAGTGATAAAAAAATAATTTGGACCATTGAAAAGCAAAATGAATTCGGCTTTCTTTTCAGACGCACTTCAAAAATTCGCTGTCGTACGCCAACAACTTAAAAACTAACTGCTTACGATTAATTAGTGCACTAATGTTACTGAATGTTGTCGTCTTTGCTTTGTAACATTTGTTTTTCAAATCATAGATGGAAACTTGGAAACTGAAGACGTGAGCAAGAAACAGCAAAGAATTGTCACTACAACTAGCCTGCGTGGGCCAGTCTTCAAACGGACGTTTCGTTTTGATTGGCAAAGATATTTGGTACTGTCCCTGGAGAGGCAGCCTTGGAATTGTTAGGTGTGGGTGAATCGATTTTTATCATGATCGGATTATCGTCCTCATCCTCTTCTTCGGCCATCGTCGAGAGACGTTTGCGTTCGTCCTCGTTCATGGCGTCATTTTTGTTCCCTCGTTTCTTCGCGTGAGAACTGGAAAACAAAACCGCAACAAAATACGTCAATACCGACAGCATGATAAAAACCTAATTTATCACCAGTGAAAAATAGCTACAGAAAAAACGTTTCGTTTTTCCTCTTACTGACTGGGAATAACTGGATATACCTGGTTACAACACTACGTTTCACCTCCCTCCTAAAGGTTTCATCAGGTAGAATAAAAAAAGGAAAAGAAACGGGCAACAGAGTGACAGGCCAACTGTCATCTCTAATCACCCCCCCCCCTGAGACATGCCTCTCTCGCATGTTCCTTTCTTCCCTGATGAAGCCTCTAGGAGGGAGCATGAAGTATTGAAAAGGTCAGTCAGATAAAAAATCTTTCTTTTACAAACTTTTTACTAGTGAAAGGTAGGTAGTTCGAGTTTAATGCACACTCCAACTGATCAAGACGTCAATGTAGAGTTGAGAATGATGGTAGAGTTTTAGGAAACCAGAGAACCCTGAGAAAATCTGCACCCATGGGGGTGTCAACTCCACACTCAATTCATATGGAACAAGTGGAAGGCAAATTTGCTAATGTCAAGTCTGTCTACCCTATAGCTCATTGGCTCAATTCAAATTCAAAATCTAAATGATTTTTAATGTTATCACCAGATGATGCCAGGTGCCCAGCAATCGAAGGGCTTTTTACTAGTATCGTGAAATAGGTCAAGTTTGACCCCCCCCCCGACCCTTGGATAAAAAATCGACAATGTACCTCGAGTTGTTAGAGACATGATTGGAGACGTTGCTTCCATTTCCGACTTTATCTTTCACGAGTTGCTTCCACACGCCAGACTTGTTCAATTCCTCGGAGATGTTGATCCCGGCTTCTCCCTCGTAGTGTTGAATGTTTTCCACGGGAATTGTCATGATGTTACCAGTGTAAAGGGGTATGTGTATGTTACCAGACTCGTGAAATTGAATTCCGTCGGTCTGCGCCTTAACCAAACAAATCTTTGTTATACAAAATTAAAACAATTTAATGAAAAACCAAACGTTGGTTCGACAAATTACCCGAAATTCTTCTTCCAGCTTTTCCTTTTCTTCTTCACGCCTCCGACGAGTTGATTCGGGAAGTTTGTCATCTAAAATTTTCAGTTCTCGTTGCGTGAATAGAAAATCGAGAGCTTTTCGAATGGCGATCATAACGACAAGCTAAATAAAGAAAAAATAACATTGAACAATGCCCTGCCAGTCGTTTTGCATAAATGTCATCCTCCAAGTCAGCATTTTGATAGATACCAAAAGTGGAAATCCGATGGACGTTGGTTTGTACATTTTCAAAATCCACAGTGCGATTAAGCAAAGCAGTTGAATCAGCGTGAACAGGTGAACACGCAACAATGGAATTTGGCGCAGAAACACATAATCCGGTTGATATTTGACTGGCATAAACATTATTAAGATGCGGTCAAAAAACTACGAGATAAATGACAAACACAAATCAGCAATGTTAAGACAAAACACAATTGTTTCAATTAAATCGCAAAATTGAGAACCTACTTGTAAGCCTTTGAGGGAAGAAATACCCATGTATAAAAATACGCCAAACAGGACTGGCATAGGGATATACTAAAATATAATAAAACACATATATTTATACAACGACAATGCTAATTGGTGAAATAAACAAATGGAGTTAGCGGTAACAAGGGCACCGCCAGTAAATGAAAACGACCCTGGGCACGAGTCAACATTACACCATTTTACATTGTTAACCTACAGTTAGTGTGTAAAATGGGGTAGAAACATTTTCACACTAAGTTAAACTGAATTTAAAAAGAAGAAATCCCTTTGATGACATAAATTTTCACCTAGCGTCTATACCCAGGGGATCCACCCCCAACAAAGCCCCCGAGTGAGAGTATGCTTATTTTGCTGAACACCTACCCGAAGAACAGGAGTGAGGGCTACGGACGATCCAATCATGATGAAAATTAATAAGTGCGTAACACGCTGCTCCCTGACACCAAGAAACTGAGGTTTTTCGCCAGGTGCAGCACACTCCGATTCGACTCTCAATGTCATGACGTGCGTGACAGAGAGAACAGTGCCAGCCACAAACCAGGGAAGCCCCATCCACGAACAAATTATAATTAGAAGGGCTAAGACGAAAAGATCGAGATGGTAGCCGCCACCTTTCTACAAAAAAAATAAAATAATGCAACCCAATCAAATCATTGCAAAATTCAAACGTATACCTTTAGCAGTAAAACCTGTAACAGCCTGTAATAGAAAGGAAGTCTCAATAGGCCTAGGGTCAATGCTAACGAATGTAGTGAAATCCTGCTAGTTTCAAAAACAAACTGTTAACACTCGAAAATTTTAATAAGAAATGACCAAAATCTTAAAAATAAATATTTTTAAGATTAGTTAAAAAGATTGTGCACAAGCATTGTATGTAGGGTATACATTGATACGACACAAGATTTCACTTCATGACTTGACCACAATTCGATGTGCCAAAATAATAACAAAAATAATAAACAACAAACCAGTTCCAACTATTCAAAAAAGCTATACTGTTACAATACCTGATGGGTTGAAATACAATTTTGTATGAATTACATTCAGCATATTAAGCTTGAAGCAGTTTGGGAAAACCAGAACATGGTTAGCGTTTGAAATCACACCTCGACAAAGGACGGTAAGGTTTTTATAATCAACGTTGACACTTGCTAGGAAAATTACAAATCGACTCCTAACGCTTACTTTTAGCTTGTTTTCCTTACGGTTCACGATGACAGCAGTAATTTGCTGATCCATGAAAATGAGGATCGTTGCGAGAAGTGCAGGAATGCATGCAGCAACTGCAGTCCACTTGGGATTTCCTTCAAATGGATGAATGAACCACCCACGATCTTTACGAGTTGGCTGAAAATAAAATTGATTGTGTTTATTGTAAACCCTGGTGGTATTGCTCATACAACACAACAGAGTGATCCCTCATCATTTGTGAAGGTTCTATTTCTGGACTGTAGCGCAACAAAACATTTGAGAAAATATCTACAATGTCTTACAAAAATTTTTTACTCACTTCAAACTTGTCTGGGACGTCCAACTTGGGTGTCCTCAATCCCATGCAATAATCTAAAAGCGACATGCTCAGTATGGCAATAATGACGGCAAAGTCGTTGATACTTTGTCGAACCTATCGAGAAATATAATCATAAAGAAACAGTACGCATCAAATTGACAAAAATGAACGACTCCTATCGACTATCGAACCTTAGTCGGGAAGAATGACGTTGTTTTGAATTCTTTCAATCCATACGAGATGAAGAACGTTAGTCCAAACGTCACGATGCACATGAGAAATACGTTGGCTTCGTAGGCACAACCTTCACCAATGAGATTTCCATTGTTTTCCTATGACTCAAGGAGACATGAAAATTAGCATCCTTCAAAAACTAAACCAAACAAAATTAAATTAAATTAACATAATGTAATAGGAAAAGCAACTTACAATGCATCCATCCTTCGATGCTAGTGTGTAGTTAAAGGCTAAAGTCTCATTGATGGTGGCATTCTCGGATGGAACGCAATGGCAGTCTTGATAATTCAATCCGGCGTGCGGATTGATAGCATACTTGTATTTAATATCCCACAACTAGAAAACAATATATATCTTACATTTTCATCAACGAATTACAAAAATCAAAAAATATCATAAATAATGTTTGTTCAACATACCTTGACGATAGCATTGTAAATGAAAATCAACGATATAAGACAAGCAAAATTTTCTTCGGTAAAGCGAGTGATATAACAAACGAATGCGCTTGCATCCAATGCAACCATTGTCAAAAGAATAACTCCCGTCCATGTACCGATCCAGAATCGAAATGAAAGATAATTTAAATCATTATCGCTACACAATGACAAAAAAAAAAAAAATATATATATATCATTCAGTGAAAAAGTTCACATCAAACATTTCCAATAGGATTTAAAAGTAAGCCGACTCACTGGCAAAACGTATAGGCTATCGTTTCAAAGACCAGTACAGGCCCAGTGCTTGACAAAAGCGTCAACGGTTGACCGCTAAAGAGGGCGTACAACAGCCCACAAACGAATCCTGACACGAGACTTTCCATGGCTGCCTGAAAAGTTAACCAAAGAACAAAAACGGATGGGTAAACCATGTCGACGACAGAAGACCCCCAAACTATGACATTTTCTTTTTCAAGGCGAAGAAGAAGAAGAAACTGCATCATTCTTTTTCAAGGATGTGCGTGAACAGCGTTCCTGAGAAGCCAGAGAGACCCCAGGAATATCAAATTCAAGCGAGAAGTGATGTTAAGTTTAACAACTGAAAAAGTAATTTTAAAGACAGATTGTGAGGAGCTTCACGAAAAGAAATCAGAATTTGAACTTTTCTTTTGATTTTTTGCTTTGTTAGTTTCATTTGGATTTTATCTGAAGAATGCAAGATGGGAAAACGCCCAATTCATAGATACAGTATAATATAACAGAACGGCTCAACGGTTTTTGTACTCGTTGTAGGGAGACTGACATCTGGCCAAAGAGGGTTTACTTCATTAAATCTCATTTAAATTAAACGTACCTCAATAGAGCCAAAAAGTAAGTACAAAGTTACAAACAAATTTTACATCATCATTCAGACAAATTAAATATCAAAACGTGAACAAGTACAGTGAAACCTCAATTCAGTTGGGATACCTAAACAAGAATGAACACAGGAAAATGAACGATTAGAGGCTTAGCTACAGGTTAAAAAGTAGGAACCATAGAAATTGAACAAAGAATCCAAGAAAACAATGTATAGATAGAGGTTTCACTGTATCATAAAACAAAAAAAAATAAAATATAATTATTTATTCATAGGCTTTTGACAATGTGTTGTTTCGGCATTGTTTAAAATTAGAATTATAAGAGAAAGCAAATTTTTGAAGAAATAAGCACCAAAACACCATGTCATGGTCGACTGGTTGAGCAGCCCTGTTATATAACACTACTTTTCTATACCGATATAAGTGACCAGTTATACCTTATTTTCTGAAGGTATAAGGCGAAGATAATTGTATTTTAAGATTTGTTTGATAAAATTTAACTAGTCTCGAGTGTAAAATAAAGGCACAGCGAATCATTATTCACCGGCACACTCGTTCCCAAGTTGAACCAGTTTGTCTTATACCCCAAAAAATAAGATAAACAAAAATGAAAAGTGATGAATGTTCAATGAATAGTCAGTGAAAACTGAAAATAATGACAAACTACTGTAGATCGATAAGCGTATAGAAGAGCTTGCAATCTCACAAGCTAAGTTGTTTGGGCCGCACTTCCGGAAGCTATTTTTGGTAAAACAGCTTACTGGAAACACGTGCAATATACAATAACATTGTTTCATCTAATGCCAAGCCTTTATTTTTATAAATATTACTCGTAAGTTTATGCAAGCGTAAGTTTATGTGTATGCTAATTTGAAATTTGCATACTTTTCATCAGCTTGTGAGTTGCAAGTTCTCGATGACAAGCTAAATTATTAAACTGTCACCATAATCCTGAATGATCGTTATAACATTGTGTACATGAGTGACAGCCTACACCTAAAGCCTGATTTTATGACACAGTATCGCAACTATTTAATGAAATCCGCAAATCATCATGATTAAAAAATTATGACGTGATTCAATACTATGGCAACTATTTGTGTTACTTCAATACCATTCAGGTAAATATCGCCATTTGAAAATGGCAATGTTTTCCTGAACTTCACTTTCTCTTGAGTAGAACTTTGTCATGTCATTTTTTAAAAGCTACGTTATAAAAAATACAAAAATCAAATGAAACAAGCCAACTCGTATTTCTTGCAAAACGATAAGTTCTACCGATAGAAAGCTGACATTTTACAACTTGTGGTAAAACGCTGGGTATTATTTTTCATAAAAGGAATAAAGAAAAATGAAACGTGGTGCCCGCCCCCCTAGATGGTCTAATGGTGAACTAAATCAGTTTTATTTACCATGTTGTTCTCGGTAGCTTCTCCGAGGAGGCCTCCAAATGTGATAATGGGAGTCAGACAGGCAAAATACAAGAAGATAAACGACGCTAGGCATTGCAACGCCAAGGCGTCTTTAAAGTCTGACAAATAAAATGGAACTTTGCGTTTCACATCATTGATGAGACCACCAAACAGTCTAAAAAAGTGGAATAAATTTACTGGAAACAGGGACTCAACAACACACAACTTTGTTTTTAGTTTGTTTTTTTTGTCTTTTGCTTATGTGTTGAATACCAAACATGAATTAACGTTTCTATTGTCAAAAACTATAGTTTGTCGATTCATTTTTTTTTCATGGTAAATAATGTCCTTGTGAGCGTATTTTTCAAAAAAAACAAAATCTTTTTCTTGACATTAGAAATAGGCATTATTAAATTTAATGCAGATATAATTTCCCCAATTGAAAATTTGCATTCAACAAAAAAAAAAAAAAAAGTTTAGCAGAAAAATAGTTTTGACAGTAACTTGGACTTTCTTCATAATCATCAGTTAACTTACCTCAAACTTCACCAACGTGTCTTAAAATATTATCACAAAACAAGTGAAATTAACGACTCGTATGAAATGTGCATTAAACAAAAGCATACATTTTAGTGTAAGTAATTAACAAACGACATTATTAAGCAATAATTTTTTATGCAAACTTTTTCTAGAATTTATTTCCACTAACTCATCTCCAACAATTCAGGAGATTATTTGAAATGTGACTCCCCTTGCTTAATGCATATTTTTGTACGTACTTTTAATTAACAATGATTTACTAAACTTAGAAATAATAAAAAAAAAGTCTATAATAAATTATGAAACACCTATATTATTCCCCACAAAAAAATTTGCCCACAATTTGAAAAATAAAAAATGGATCTTGTTAAAATGTAAATTCAGTTGTACCACAATACCTTCCAGTACGTTTCAATCCACTTTCTTCTCGCATTCGATCTTCTTCTTCTTCCTCGTTAACGTCTTCCTTATGCTCAGGTGCTTTACGATGGTCCTGACATTTTCCGTGAAAAATAAAAATAAACAAACAAAGAGCCATTTTACACTTGACTATTATCGATACCAAGACATTCCTACTCTTTTACCATCAATTCTAAATTTGAAAATTACCTGAGAAGGAATATTCTGTGGAGGTTCGATCCGAATGCTAGGATCCCATTCGCCGGGTGGAAGAACAGTGACAGCGTCTAAAAACTCATCCACACCGGCTAGAAGATCTTGACGACTTTTGCCTTTATAAGCAACGTCGTGAAACACTTCATCCGACATCAGAGTTGCCATAGCACGACCAATCTCGTGAATTTGCCCAATATGGCCCTACGATACCCCCAAAAAATATCCATTATAATATGAAATGAGAATAAAAATTCACAGTCATGACCGATCGTTCCAATTTGTTTCACCTTTGGTCCGATTAAGACAAAAATGAAGCGTGTAGGTATAGGCACTTCTGTTATATTACCTATTAAAAAAGCAAATATAATATTTGTATACCTTCCAAGCATAATAACAGTTAACCCTTGTTATCCATAGTTTTTGAGTCAATGCAGTTTATAATTTTCGACTTTGGCTAATCGAAATTTTATTTTATTTTCAAGAATTTAAAATCAATAGAATGAAACTTTGAATTGCCTACCAGTGTTAGTTTGTATCTACCATCACTAGGTGGTGTTACTTTCTCCATAGATAATATTTTTACCCCTAGATATGGTAATGCAGTACAGATACATGGTGAATTAGGTTATTATTAACAAACATTACTCGATAGGACAGCTAAATATTCAGAAAGGACCACAAGTGAACATGTACAACAGCAACAAAACATTTATGACGTATCTTAATGGGTTTTCTTTGTAACTCTTTATTTTATATGAAACTGTAGTCTTCCTAATCGCGGTACTTGCTAAGGACATCATCAGAGAAGGATAACAAGGGATTACTTGATATTTAGATCCTTACCAAGAAAAGTAGCCTGACTCAAGCGAACAAATGCACAAATGGTACGTTCAAGAAAATCTAATTCAGCGACTAGTATATTCGATGCTTCAGCGCCCGCAGGAATTTTTTTCATAAAATGTTGATTGCCCTGAAAGGTTTTAAACATCATTTCAACACACGATGAAATTGATAAAAAAAAACTAAGCTGAAAACAACAGCATTAAGTTGTAACCACCTTTAGCTGTTGCATGTCGGTCGAACTAGCAGTAGGACACATGTTATCAGGATGGGAATTGTTCGTGTGCAGATGAACCCCTGAGTTGTCTCGAATCAACGAAGTCCCACTCGCACTTTGCTCCATCCCTTCTCCATGGCCGCCAGAATTATTATTAGAGTTACCTAAGGAATCATACGTTTGTGTTTTAAATCTCATGTTATAGGCGTAACGGATCGAAACATGCAGTGAAACAAACAGTTCTTTGTTTAAAATATGTCATCAAAAAAGCATAAGAAGAAGTTAATGACAAGAATAATATCAATATTAATAAAAAATGTGTTATTCCATGATTTGTGCATGATTGAGCAACTAACTTGTGACTGTGGATTTGTGATTTTATAAACAACCATCGAGAAAATAAAAACGAGTGTTTGCTATTCGTTTGTGAAAGAACGAATCAACTGACAAAACAAGTGTTTATTGTTTTCATGACAAAAAAATATTCAATTTATTTTGGTGTATCTTTTGATGTTTTAATTAAAAACTTGACAAGTAGTGCTTGTTTAATACAATTGATGTGCTTTTCTGAAAGTTAAGAATTGTGTTCAACTAAGCATATGTTGTCTGATAAGTGCAATTTCTGCTTAGACAAGTCAAGCAATTTGTGGATAACTGTGACGTCAGCTTCCTGCTGACCAGTTTCATTGGGTTGGGCAAGAAGCCAACACTCACAATTGTCCAAAAATTGCTTAAATTGCCTAACCAAAAAATGCGTCTGTCAGGTGGCTTTCAAAGTCAGTCTTAACATCACTGTTTTTCAACAGTGTATGAAATCTGTCAATGTCAACGTTTGGAAAAAGCCACTTTGAAACATGGATAAAGATTACCCAATATCAAAAAAAAGGTATTTTGCAAACTTGCATTAAACAAGCACCACTTGCACACATAAGAGTAATAAAGATATATATCAGGAAATGCACATAATTCGCAAGCAAACACACAAAAAGAGAGTGAAAGATGCAGTGAATGCATGCAGAATGTTTAAGAGTGAACCACAAGTATAGGGTTAGTGTATTAAAAAACAAAACAAGTACGAGTCCACCACCAGATTACCCGCTAGAAGAAATCGGCCAAAGTGTGGGGGCTCAATAACACTCGTAGGGCTGGTCGGCACTGCCATTGGAGGTATATTTCCTTCCTGCATCACACCTGACGATAATAAAATACAAGCGCGCACCAACCAGTAAGAAAGGTAAAAGAAGAACAATATTCCAGATAGAAGAAATTCAAAATAATGTCAAGCCTTTGTTAAAAGGACGCGAGAGGAAATAAAGAGAATCAAACGGCAGCATGTATAAGCTATGTAACGTGTCAGCGTATATATGAAACACTTTGAAGATCTTGTTCTAGCTATAATAAAAACTTACCTTTACTGCTAGAATGAACGCGTCCGATGTCTGCTAAGGAACGAATGAGAGGTATTCGAGAGCCTTTGTTATTGTCATGGCGGCGCTCGTGTTGGTGTCGATGTCGTCGTAACAAAACCTCTTTGAGACGATCACGTTTGTCTTCTGTGATTTGATTTGCATTTGTCATGTTTTCTAGCATCACATCTAAAATCAATACCATAATTAAAAATGATTTATACACCATTGAAAAAAAAAACGTATCTTACAACTAATAAGTTGGACACAGAGATAATTAGAAACGGGGAGAAGGTAATAGAAACCTTCACCAGAGAGATAACGAAAAGCAAAGAGGTGACAAAAATTGCCACTATGGGGATAACTAGAATTGTACCAAATTCACAACTCAATATTCTATTACAAAAAGCTACAACTCAAGTTTAGCAGTTCAAATTTCATGACTTATGCGACGTATATGCTTTTAATACGCTGTATATATAAAAACACATTTATATTAACCTGCTATCTGTTCTAAATTCGTTGCTTCCGTATCGAGCATGATCGTTCCATTCAGCATGCAACTTCTCAGCTCAAATAACGAGTGAAGGGATAACGTGGCCACGTGAGGTTTGGACCAACGATTACCACCTTCCTCAACATCTTCTTCAAATTTGACCCACCTGAATTTAGTAAAATTACAATTTGGCATATCATTTTTTTTTCAAACAATAAAATTTTAAAACACCGATGACACCAACCTCGCCGTCTCACGCCATTCCTGATCATCTCCTTCGGAGAAGAATTCTGCCATCTCCGTAAAGAGAGGATGCAACTCATGCAAGTCATCTTCGTATTCTTCACCAAGAATAAATTGCACTCGCTGGGCAGGAGGAGTAACTGCAATCGAACAATTTATGAATATCAATAAACCGTAAATTTCACTATCAGAAAAAAATTTGAAACCAACATGACTGAAATTAAACGTTGACCAAAATTTGCAGTATGTTCTAGGCTAAAAAATTATACTCTTTCGGAATTAACCAAGTACAACAATAAGTTTATGAATTTATTATCTGTCGAGAGACATTCACAAAACAAGAGGTAAAAATAAGAGAGGTCAACAGCACGGTGCCAAATAAAAACAAAAAAATTAAAAAAGGTTCTCTCAAAATTAACCGCTTGCTAAATTTACGGGTGTAGAAATACTACTACGTGGATTACACAGTCCCGCGTAACACCAAAAGAAATGAATGAATGCTGGGACCAGAGCCAAGAATTTTGTCTTACAAAAATTCCTTACTGCATTTGAAAATGCAACAATGTGAGACAGGGTCATGAACAAAACATATCCTACTCACAGCTGCAATACCGACATCACCATACTAATAGGGGTCTACAGCAAAACAACAAGAAAATTTCTTCACATAACATATAATGTATGTTGTACTTATGATTAAAGGTAAAAACCATTACAAAATCTAAATACATGTATGTTAAAACTTACAAGAAAATAAAATATAGTTATCCCTTATTGTCCGCAGTTTGGAAGTTAATTCCAGTTTTTTTTGAGTTTACGAGGATTGTAATTTTTATTTTCATTTGCTATTTTGATTTTATGGAGATTCTTTTTTAATTTCAGAATTTCTAATTTCAGAATTCATTAAAAATAAAATAGTATCTAATATTATTTCTGCTATTTTCAGCATTAATTTGAATTTACTTCACTAGATGGAGTTACTTTCTTCATAGATAATATTTTCGCTCTAAATGGTACGTTGCAATACTTTCCAGAAATGCCATCCGTGGGTAAAGAGAAATAACAATATCAATAGTTCAGCAATCAGAATCTGTTTAAATACTGTATAGCTTATCACAGACAAAAAATTTCTAATTATCCACTCAAAACACAAACTTCGTTGAAATAAACACTAGCGGAGAAACAACGAATGCACATCGGTAATTTTAGTCATTAAAAGATTCAATGTTAAAAACGACACCTACTTGGACGAGAATCATCGCCAGACTCGCCAGTTCGGCGATGTCGATGATGGTGATGGTGACGATGGCGCCGATGCCTGGGATGTCGGCGATGACTAGCTCCACCAATTGGTACACCAACGTAAAATGTATGTGCTCTGTGTCCTGAAAGACCAGACAACAAACAGTTGACAGCAATTTATTGCTACTTGTAATCTTTTTCATTCGTGAAAACGAAAAAGTACCTTCAAAGTCTTTGTCCGTGTAGCTGGGATGGCTGGTAAGTGCTCCTTGATCTCGGACCGCCTCATCGACGGGCATAGGATCCATGATGGCCAATTGCAACACACTATTGTCTGTGAAGAAAAAATAAGCGAGCGAGCGCTTTAGATCTCGAATCGATGTCAGCAACAACTGTATGCTGAACATTGGCTATTCGGCACGTGGACTGCGGCGAAAAAACCAGAAACGCTCGTCTTATTTTATGCCGCACATTACATTGGTGACGGTATTCGTCTGAGCTTAGCACTTAATCCAGTCCATGTTATAATTAACCTGTTTCAATACATTACAAACTGGTTATGATATTTTGTAATACCATACTTAAGAAATAAGATAAAACTATTGTTGCTAAGGCATAAAATTTCAATCAAATGACATTTCTTTAGTGTTAAAATGCACCATGCAAAATTTTAAAGACTAGAAATAGAAACAAAAATCAATAAAACAAACAAACGTTTCCATTAGCGTATTCAGATCTAATTTTGATCTCGCTACGAATCCTCTTGATGAAATGAAATTTGATTGAAAACGAGATAAGTTAACGTAGATTTTGATATTACGATTTATAGACAATCAACAAGCACCAACAGCATAAAACTATATCGATATTCATAAATGCCACAAAATATGAGGGGAAATATAAACACTTTTATCACGGGATAAACATTATAATTTATTTCCTACAGCGTATTTCCTGTAGAATACTTTCCTATATTTGAATTCCCATTCAAGTATTCAAATCTGACCTTGTGTGTATAATATTATGAGGAACATTTTTATGATAACACATGAACCTATAAAATGTCGTCGATGATAAGTTACGAAATAAGCCCATAAATAAACACGAATTACTCAACTCAACTCCTTAAATTCCAAATTTAATTTTTCCAAAAATTATGAACATTAGGTACATTAACTATAAAACATGCACATTTTGGGATACAAAAAATCCATTTATGTACTAACTTACAATAGCACAAAAAATATTTATAGTTGTCATTGTTTTTCATAAGAACTAAAGTAAATGTAACCATGGAACTTCATTCAGTGAATTCTTCATTCTTCTCTCATGTGATATCACCTATGATACAATGTGTATGCATGTTCGTAAACCTATATTTGATCAGCGGTTCCCAACCTGCCTAACAGTAATCCCATGTTAAAACAGCTCCTTAGTAATAATTACAAATAAAATTCAGAGCACCCCTTTGAAAAATACCAAAGAAAACCAGTCTTTCAACTACTGTTTTGTCCAAATTAAGTTCAAGCAATCTAATGTTAGGAAACTTAAGTTATTTTAACAATCAAATTATTAAAATTTTAAGAACTCACTTAGTGCGTATTAGATATTTAGAAAAATCTCATGGCACCCCAACATGTACATGATGGCACCTGTGGTTGGAAACCACTGAGTTAGAACAAGAGTTCTGCTATTGTGAGTGAACAAAGAGTTGGTTGGATATAATGTATTTGAATAAGAAATTTTCATAGTTTATGAACACCACCTAAGTAGTCAAGGCTCCGTGGGTATAACGAGCAAATCCTTAAGACAATACAACAAACTTTTCAATGACATCGACCGTGGAATTCTGATGTTATATCTCAGTAAAAATAACAAATCAAACTTCCATCTTGAAATAAATCTGACACGACATGGAAAACTAACAGCATGTACAAAACTGAGAATTATTCCAAAATTAATTTTTTTTATGAATTAATCATATGTTATATAGCGCATAAAGTGATTTGATTTGTTATTAGTGAATACATGAGCTAGGATTTTTATGCTTTTCTTATAAATGATGCATAAATGTAATATGTGTGTGTGTAAAAGTGACCTATAACATACATAAGTGAGCAATAGCTTATTTTGCAGCATCACATAACCAGAGCTGGACAACATTGTACAATGTACAACATCACATACATAAAGGAGTTTTGCTTCAGAGGGGCAAGGACCCCACTGCAGACAGATTTACGACAAACATTTTCTAGCTATTGCGCCAATCGATGTAGTATCGTCAAGATTTGCTAACAGCTTTAAACGCTACCTAAGCAACGGCGCAATTTTTTGGGCACCCTAAAACACTACATCTATATAAACCGAAATACCATGCTCACCAACGATCCAAACAACAACTTCTTACACAGAAGCGGGAAACTTTGTTGCTCGCGCCACTCTGCATGTCGGCGAACAATAGCCAATGGAACAAGAGAGAGAGGAAACAGCAAAACGAGTTAACAGATGACAAGACTCCCTCTGGCCAACCAGGGGCGGATTTCACTTCTGGTTGGCTATGAAAATCACCCTTCTTTGAATGAAAAACTCAAGGCAACCGAGCAGCTGTTGAATGCATGGTGTGTCAGTGACTCAGGATTTTCTACCTGATGACTCGCTCGCTCGCTCGCTCGGTGACATCTATGGAAATGAAGTTCCTAGAAACTTTTGCTGGCAATAAATTAAGTTTTGTTCCTGAGCGCGCACGAATTTGATTTAACCCAGTTCACTCATTAACAAGGAGAATCAAGAAGAGTGCAGCATTCAGCTGGCTAATAGCTAAGCTAAAACGTTAATTCTTCTTTGAGATTAGTGTCAAAGGCTTATCAGGAATATCAGCGTTATTACTTTGATTTGATGAGTAAAGAAAAAACTTAAGCTCAACAAGGTATCAATATTTAGATCAAAATCAACATTAAGTCGATGAGGAAAACTAATTTGCGCACTTAGTGTAATAACCGTATCTCTGATTGGGCCGAGATCGATCATGCGTATGAGGAAAACTAACTTGTGGTGTCAAAAGATGATCTCCATCTCCATAATCGAAATGTAGTATAAATAAAAATAAACAAAATGTAATGAATTGCACATCAAATATTACCTTCGAATTACAACTATAATATACAGTCGAAACTCGCTAAACCGCTACCTTTGGTACGCGATAAAAGTTTGGTGGTGAACGAGGGTGGCGGTTTAAAGAGGGCGGATTAATGTGTGGGAAGATACATTAGTTCTGTGTACTTTAGCGGCGATAAGTGGGAGTGGTGGTTAACGAGGACCGACTGCATTACAAAAAATAACATTATCTGCGTGTGAAACATCAAAGTGACTCACTAGGCCAATTACTAAAACTTAGTTAAGACTTCAAATTAGTTTGGCGATATAAAATATATAAAAAAAAACAGCAACAGTATAACTATCTTTATTAATAAAATAACGAAATATATTTCTTATAAAAACTTATATATACCCAGTTGCCAAACTAAAACTATGTATTCGTTGAGAAATCTGAAAAATACCGTCATACACTTATCATACACGTATACCCTCATAATGACGCTATTTATGTCAATGTTAACATGACACTAAGTGTCGACAAATAAATTTACTTTTGTAGGTAGGATTCTAATACAGTCGGCCTTCGTTAAACCGCCCCCCCCCCCCGCTTATCGCCGCTAAAATACACAGAACCAATGTATCTTCACATTAAACCGCCACCCTCGTTCACCACCAAACTTTTATCGACTACCAAGGGTGGCGGTTTAACGAGGTTCAACTGTATATCATGCATAAGGC
>JAQIWH010000889.1:0-38587 GCA_034695005.1 Cryptops parisi | reverse complement strand
TATATACTACACACACACACGTACCACGTACGTACGTATATATAACGTAAATGTTAAAAAGTGTAGTCTCTACAAACATATCTCTCTTGGTTGCGTTAAAGAAAAACACTTTCAATGAAACCTGATGATCGTCGCTAAAGTATTTTAAATACAAATTATGGACTGTTAAGGTAAGCCTTAGAGTTATTGTCGTGAAACCCGTTTTGATTATGGCGGTGTCACAAATGTTAAAAACTCGAGTTAAATAGCGTATCATACAACTAATGACACCAGTGACCGTCGATAGATACTCATTATTGACTAACAGGCTGTTCCAGTTTTCATTCTATAAGTGGGTTAAGGAGTTCGAAGTAGTAAATTTTGCAAACTGTAACCAATGTCGTCGTCATTGGAAAGCCAAACCGTTGGGCGATAGGAACTGAAATTAATTTCCATTAGCCCCTCAGAACGTTTGGGGAAATGTGAAGCAGACGGGGTTCATTCCGCCATTTGCAATCTGATAGGCGAATTAAAACGCGTATACAGCCAAAGGCACAACGTGAAATCGTCCACCAGTTTTGCATTATCGCATCGCCTGCTTAATTTATATAGATACATTGGACTTTGGGTCGTCGACTATCTTTTGGAGCGCTTCCCAATCACAATGTCGATATTGCAAACCTCATCCAAAACAAGGATGGATTAAACGACGATACACCATTCCCAACAACTTCACTCGTTTGATTGCATATCGTATTTAGCTCACTTCTAGTCTGACAAATATTTAATGAAACATCCACTGATAATGATGATGAAGTTAGGTAACAGGTTTTCATTTCTGTTTTAACGCAAAAAAGCAATCGGTTACTTGCGTGAATTATTGTTGCGGTATTATTGGGTCAAAAGAAATATTTGCGCCATGAAAGAAAATGTATGACAATTTTTGTAAATAATTACAAAAAAAATTTATATTGATGAATCTATCGACAAATCAGACGTGACAACTCTATTATCCTCTAATTCCTTTTTCTATCATTCGATCTCACTGAACAAAACTTCTAAACTCGAAAACAGCACTAATTCATGTACCTTTTTTTTTTGGTTGGAGATTTCTAATCATTTCATCGCACAAATGAAATACTGGGTATTACAGTTTAATGGTGTTTAGCGTACAGCATTTCACCATAATTTTTCGCGTTATGGCCCACACACGTCACTGTCACTCTCGCTCTTTTGTCCCTCGTCATCTCGTGCAAGTAAATCATCAGCGAGGTCATGTGACGTGATGGCGTGGGTGAACATCGACGAGTCTTCATTCACTTTCTCTTTCATTCTCTCTTTCAATCGCGGATGCCGTACCGTAATTCATTAGTAATGTTCTCGCGTTTACGCGATTGCAATCTGCAATTGCGGATGACCTCTTCCCATCCCTCCCTTTTGGTCATGATTTATAACCATCCCTCTCTCTTGCCACTAATCACGCTTTTCACTTTCCACCAACAAAGCCTAAACGATTCAGGCACGAAAATAACAGCCCTCTAAGCTATTGAACAAGCTAGCAAAAGAATGATGTCGTACACGTGAAAACGAGGCCAGCCAAATGAGGCGAAATGCATTTGAAATGGATATGACACGACTCAAAAACGTTGTCGTCGTGGAGTCACCAACTATAATACGATACAATTGCTTCAATGGACATCTTGCTAGTTTTTGAATACCAAGTTTAAAAACCTAGTTCTAGTATTTTACTCTTGCACTAACAATTTTTGGCGTGACAGGTGGAACAACTTGTGGATAACTGACATCAGCTTCTTGTCAACCAGTTTTCATGAAGTTGACGTTATAGTTCTTCATAAATTGCTCCGCTTGCCACACCAAAAATTTCGTGTATCAGGAGGCTTTAATGATCTTCTAATTGTAAGATTCCAAATTTATGAATTCGCATCTTTTTTAAAAATGTAAAAATTCAAATTTTCCTCTCCAATGCCACAGTGCACTTTTGTGATGTCACTGTTCGATGACGTCTTCTATATTTTACGGCAAATTTTTAATTCCAGAGTAAGATTATTTAATGAAAGGTAGCCTGTAAACGATAGAAGCTTTGAATTTCTCTTCAATGTTACTAAAACAAATCTGAAAATTGGTACTTTACCAATTAGTATTTCGATAGTTTTAAAGTCATTTTGATATCATTGTTTACACTGACGTTGTTATAAATATCTTCGTCACAGGGTTCACCATAACAACGTGAATATAAACAAATCGTTCCAGAAAGATATACACACACAAATCTTGGTATAGTAATTGCTCCGATCTGTACGAACGCTTTAAATCCACTGGGGTTCACCATAACAACGTGTGTGTATGTAAACAGTAAATAAAATAATAACATTGATCTTCCCGTCATTTTTGACGCGTTCATTCACTAGTGTGTATAGAATGGATAAAACTATCGCCTAATATGAGTGGAGTGTGTTGTGCTAAGACGATAAGCGAACAAGGCTTTCGGTATATTCACTTTAGCTTTTCTTCTAGATAACAACATGGCGACAAGATAAAGGTTAGAAAGACGACCGTCAATCCACTTTCCCTTTTATACATTTCTTTCCTTGTCGAGGTTGTCACTGCGTGAGAGTAAGGGTGTCTTGTACGTGCTGTCGTCACGAAGACGTGAAAGGTGCCTCCAGGGAGTTGTGAGGAAAGCAACTTCCCAGAGAGAGAAAAAATGGTTTACCAATCATTTCACCCAAACAGTGGGACCAGCTCTTAACTAACACGGCCAACAACTTAACGAGTTGTTATTTATGAAATAGTAACAAGAAAAAAAAATTCCAATATAACGCTTGGAGTTGTAGGTTGTACAAATGCTGTTTTATGTTTATACTTTTATTACACATAGATCAGTATTAGAGTTGACATATATAGCGTAGTAGTGATAAAGCTTAATGCCACAAAAAAACATTTGTACAACGGTCCAATATTTAACATGTTTCATCTTGAAAAGTAGGTTCACACATTGTTAGTGACTGCTGCATTTTTATTTTATGCAACAAAAAAAAAAGACATGCAAGTTTGTTTCTCACTTCTCTCACTGCACCTTATTATTGTAAATACACGCTATCTTTTCGCATCACAATTTCCTTCATTTAAAACACCCACCTCATGTCGTACAAACGACTAATGGCCTTCGCTGAAAACGAAGGCAAAACTCTCTTAACAAAATAAAAATAAAAAACACGTCAGTGAAAGAAGAAAAAAACCCTGAACGAGCAGAAAGAAGAAGAAGAAGAAGAAATGTAGCCTCGAAAATTGGTGCTAACGTTCTGCCAAAATGCAATAACGTCCAGGTGGAAATGAGCTCGGTACGCGAACGTTTTCTACGCAGTGGAAAATAAATGTGAATTTTTAGAAACCCCTTCGTTGGTGAGGGGGAGGTGCTTTCGAGAATGTTCTCCATATTTTTCCACCCCCAACATTTTTTTTTTTTTTACTTTATTTTTTTTCCCGTTCTCTTTTCTACCCTGCGGCGGAAACCTAAAAGATCACCATTCTGCAGTGATGAAGCCAATTGCATCCAAGCGGGGGAATATGTGTTGGCACATACACACACACCCACAGACAGAGAAACACACTGCTCATAATTACAATCTGTGCCAGCCACGCTGTCGTATGCAAATAATTTTAATTCGTGGTAATTAGTCAGTGCGCACGTGTCCTACGCTTGGTGGCGTTCCGAAACGCAGTCTTTTGGGTTTTTTGTTAGGTTTTTTTCTTTGTTGATCATAAAAAAAGGACTATACGAGACAGCGTTTGAAAACAGAAAAACCGATCGTTATATCACGAAATGCGATCGACCCATGATCTGAACTAAAGCATGACAAATTATAAAAGTATGGTTGAATAAAAAAATGTTACTTCTGTCATTGGATCTGTTAACAGATTATGAACAATAAGTAATTCAGCATCACGTAATCTATTACTATAAATAATTACCCAGCCTTATCTAAATAAGAGTTGTAATAATAATACAACAATAAAAATAAAGCAAATTTAAATCACGACAATGAACTGCATAAACGTAAGCCGTAACTAATGAGATAGTTAACTAAAAATTGTAGAAGAATATAAACACAAAATTTACCTTTAAACCCATGGTTAGTATGATAACCACGAGGGGGGGTATATTTAATTTCAACAATAACCATGTTCAAGTTACATCTTGATTCTAACAATAGTATCACGCAAGATCATTGTTACCAGTACGTTATATCTGGTCGTAAAGATAATTTTCCGTTAACTGAGATTGCCGTTAGTGGTGTTAGTGGCTACGGCCATTTGTATCACTCGACGTGTTGCTAATTGCTTTTTTTATTTTATTTATTTATTTATTTATTAAACAGTCCAAAAAAACCAACCCAGACATACACAATACATAAAAGGTTTTCAAACAAAAGGTAACGAAACATGGAACATAAACTAATTATTATTATTTTTAACTAATTTCAGGTTGTTAAAAACAATTAAAGAAGTAATCACCAACGCATCGAATGATACAAACGCCACAGGGACAGTCTCAGTTGACGGAAAAGTACCGTTATAACTATTTCAAAAACATGCAAATAGAAAATAGAAAAACGTGAATAACAGAAAACATGTGAAAAATAGAAAAAAAAGTAAATACAGTATACAGAGTCATATTTTACATTTGACCTACATTTTAATCAGTAAGACGTTTTTCAAGCCTAACAAGTATCGGCAAACTCTTTTATTTCCCTAATTACAAGTTGCATTGGGGAGTGAAAATGCCGAGTTTGTGGGAGTGAAAATGGTCGTTGAGGTTCCGCTGCAAGATGATTTCGTTAGCACTTAATAATTGGCACATGACAAAAAAAAATAAGTGAAACGAATGATGGAGAAAGGCGAGGCCAAAAAGAGAGAGAAAGAGAGAAAAAAGAAAAAAAGCACTTAGTTAATTAAATCAGATTATACGAGGCTAAGCTTATTACGTCGTGGGAACAGTGCTTACTGCTCGTCGAGGTTTGACAGGTGCTGTTGCAGAAATTACTCTTACCGACACTCACAGAGAAAACAAAAGAATTGTCACCAAACGGTTAACCCAGAAAATATTAAATTTATGTGAGAAAACAATGGCAATTATTCATTCCTCAACTTTCTAAATAAACATTTTATAGAGTTGGATATTACGAGTTAGAATTAATTTTCTAGTTGACACGAAAGTTCAAGCTACTTAACTAATATATAAGTAGTAGCTTAATACAACACACAAAATGTATAAGATAAATTAGGGTAGAACTGCAACCATCGTATCAAAACGTTTGAGTAAAAAGTCGCAGATGTGGATTTATAATAACGTATTTAAGTTCAACAAAAATGTTAATTAAATCAACAAAACGCTATTATTCATTGTTATGAATATCTTTTAAAGCAATAACCGAGAAGGAGTTCAAGTTTATTATACGTTTTATATTAGCTTCACTTTTGAGTTTGTTAGTTTGTGAGTTAATGAACTGAGAATTGAACGTATACTGTCATCTACAAGCGTTTATGATAATATATTGTATCAAAAATGTACCAAAAATGCATAAAGTGAGAACTGCATAAATCAAAAACTGCATAAGTCCAATGTAACAAAAACCGCACAAATCGAAAATGGAATTACTCAAAACTCGCATAAATCGAAGATCACATCACTCAACAATCGCATTAATCTAGATTCGCATAAATTAAAGTTTGCATTAATCGAAACATGTAAAAATAGAAAATGGAGTACCTCAAAATTCGATCATTCTTTTGTGTGTAAAATACTAGCATCTAGACTGTTGTGTAACTGAAGAGTTTATTTCCAAAATGTCTTATCTCCGTTTTAATCATTTTTGAGATAAGAAGCTTTGACAACTATCTCTGCATCGCTGATTTCAAATATGTAATTTTCAAAACTCAAAACTTTTTTATTTCCTACTGAAAAGCACTTTCAAAAACCACGTTTATATGCAAAGTTGATAAAAAAGAACTTGTTTCCTGAAAAATTGTGTTTGGATTTAAGACTCTTTAGAAATAAAATCTTCAATCGTGTTAAGAAAAAGAAAAAACAATAAAAAAATGTTCCTAATTTTGTCGCAAGATGTCGAAACTTACGCGTATTTAAAAATGGCATAAAATGACAGAAGATACAGGGTGATGGTATCATAAAATAGACAAACTTCGAATTTGATATTCAACTTTTGCGTGCTATACTTCATACGGGAGTTGTTTTTTTTTCTTTCACGTTGAGTAAGTCACAGGATGTAGAAAAAACTGAAAAGACGCAGACGAAGAATAAAAGCAATGGTTCCGTTTTTCTCTCTTTCTCACTTTTCCGGATTCACTCTTTTCAAGTTGAGCGCCTGACTATTGTGTTGGCACATTCTGACCTTTAAAAGTAATGGTTTCTTCTGCTTCTTTTTCTCTGGCTAAACTCCTGGAAATTGGTCGACGTTTTTAGGCTTCCGCTACGTTTGCCCGGAAGGTTGTGTGAGAAAGAAAAACTTGGGGGTGGAGCCAAAAGTCTTTTAGAGTGAAACAGATTAAACGAACGCGCGTGTAAAGCGAAACTTTCAAAATGGAAGCTTAAGAAAGAAGTCAAGGCAAAAAAAAAGATAGTGTGGGTAAAAAAAAGTAAGACATGCGTAGCTAAGAAAAAAAAACGACAAAAAAATTAAAGAGAACATGTAAAAGAAAAAAAAATGTACTTGTCTAAAAGAAGCTTAAAACGAGGTAGGATTACGGTGTCATTACACACCTGCCACCTCACGACTATCATGGCCGCTTTATTAGCGCGCAACTGTAGTTGGACACAAAATGGCCGCTTGTTTGGGTTTCCTGCAAAGATGCGGCCGATACGCACAAACATACCGATAAAAGCCCTGAATGTTTTTTATAACACTGTACGAACTATTTGACGAACTAATTTGAGCAATTAAACCGTATGAACTATTCATCATACAACATACTGTATATATAAATACAATACCGGTAATACTAAAAGTCATGAAGATAATGTAAAAAATACATAAAATAACAATTTGTTTTTGAAAAATTTAATGTATTAATACAATAATAAATAGATAAATTTAGATAAATAGTTCCAATGCATAATTAAATTAAAGCGTATAAAAGGCCTGGTATAAAAGAGTGTTAAATAACATTTTTACAATTTCGAGAAAAGCGCGTTTAAAGATTTGAACTTGCTTTGCTGTTCACACTTTTTTTGCACTAATATCTTTGTAAACATTGTTGTTTTGCTCAAAATCATACGTCAGGAATGTAGAATTGCACCTAACACATTCCAAAATGCTTCAAAGTCATTTTTTGACAAAAATGTTATTTAACACTCTTTTACACCAGACCCTTCAATTAACAACAAAAACCCGAACCTGTTTTTTGTTTGTTTTGGTAATACATTTTTCAATTAACGATATTTCCATTGCAAATTCTTTCACTCGATATTATTTGTGGCAAGGAACGTGGATCAATCCTTGGCTTTTTTTTCTCTTGTAACTTTTATGCACGAGTTCCACTTTCCCTATTTCTTCTCGTCTCATTCTCGATGAATTATAAACAGGCTGGGAAAATAGCTTCCTCTTTTTGCCTCTACTGGTTTTTTCTTTCTCTTTCTCTCTTTCTCTCTCTCTCTCTCTCGAAATAACTTTATATTTAAATTCTTAAAATCGCAATAGTTTTAGCGCGCGTCTTCATTTTTTTCTTGCTCTTCATTCCATTTGGTAAAAGGCGTACATAAGAAGAAAAAATACTTCACTTAAAAAAAACATGCCAAAAGACAGTGAAAACTGCTTTATCATGGACTCAACTTTCCACCACGAGAAGGCATTCGGGAGTTTCAACCGGAAATGGAAACTTCCTCGCGTATATAAAGGATGAGTAAAAAAGAGAGAAAAAAAGGGACAAGAAAAACATAAGAGATATCTAAAAGTTGGAAAAAAAAAATGGTAGTCATTTGGCTTTATGAAAGTCGAAGGTAAGTGCAAATGCAGATGTGACGTCACCTACTTACAAGTTAGCCCAAGAATTTGAAATATTTAATAAATATTTATTTTCTACGGTAATTGTTTTTTAAATAAATTAAGTAATTTGTTGTATTATAATAATTTTAATGAAAAAATAATAGAAGAAATGAGCTAATGAAAGCATGATATCTTGAAAAGCTCCGCCTTTTGTGAGTTCAGTGCAGAGCTTTATTGTGTTGCAGTGAAGCAAACAAAAGTACGCGTATTTGTTTTGCAGTGAAGCATTGGCATTATAATTTAATTAACAGAAAATTAAATACATAATTTAAAATAAATTTTAACAATTTATCTTAGAAAAACATATTTATTGAATATATAAATTAAAGATATTAATTAGTGAAATAGAATAAAAATAATTGTAAAAATAAAGCTTAAACACATACTGTAGTATTAATCTCGCACAATACAACGCGTTAGAGCTCAGCTAGTTAAACTTGCAATACCGATATTTAATTAATATAAGCAATCAAAAAGGTACCACAAAAATAAATATATTAATTTTATACTGCATACATAATTATATATAATTAAAGCTCATTTACCATTTATAAATCGGAATTCACTATAGTAAACTCAAACAAATTAGGTCTATTACACTAAGATAATAAACGCCAATCAACAAATAAAATTATAAGTTATGAGAAAGTTCGTTATTAAAGTGAAACAATTATTAATTGTTAAATATTTAAAGTATTTTGAATTTCAAAGTATAAGTTATATAAAAACTTCATTGTTATAATTTTATGCGTGTTCAATTCGGAAGAAAAGAAACAGATGCCTCGATTGATTTTTATCACTTTTAAAGTTTTAATTTTACCATCTCCTCAAACAACTTTAAAATAGTGTGAAGTGCGTAATACATTTTGCTACACGTCAATTTAATCGCACACCTAACATGTTTTTATATAAAAAAAACCTACACGTCTCTTTCAATCTCTAACTTTTAAACATTCTCATGCGCTCGAAATAACACAGATGCAAAAAACCTGCACCATGTGGATTGTATACACGTACCAACGATCTAATTTGTTGATAAAAACCAGAAAACTAAGAGAGAGAGAGAGAAAAAAAAACGATTAAGCAATAAACACATAGGATGATACCGATTCGTCTACACGCTGTAATCCGGAAATTAAGAGGAAAAATATAAAAAAATGATCCATCAACCTCAGTTAAATCATAAAACCACAGGTTGGAATGTTTACATTTCGAGTCGGTGGCAGTTGATATGGATGGCAGATGGTGTAATTAATGGCACGCAGTGCAAAAAAATGGGGGAAAAGGGGAACCATTGCCCAGTTGTCACAGCTAATAAAAAGGGAGGGGAAAAAAGCCAAGTGACACGTTGTTAATGAATTCGTCGCAGGGTCCAAAAGAGGATGCAAAATGATGATGACGACGAGTCTTAATGATTCGTTGCTTTTCAACTCCCTTGGCGAGCCATTTATCCCACACCCCTCGTAGCTTGGTATCCAATTAGCTCAACACCTTGTCAACACCAGCTGCTGTGGGGGTCATTGTTTCGATTTCCGAAGTTGTGACAAAGTCAATGGAGACACACACACACACACACACACACACACTGACAAAAATATACATACCCAGGCATTTTTTAATGAGGAAAAAGGGAGACAAAAATATTAACGTTGGATGTATGATAAATTTAGTTATAATTACGATGGGCGGTTGATTTGATTTGTTTAGTTTACTTGATTACGAGTCTTTTTTATTCATTATTTTTTTATACTAGCTTAAATTATATACATAAAATGTCATGCTTGAAATAATAAATACCTTAAAAAAATTATAATTATTTATTAATATAGTTTTTAAAGATCTGCATTATGTTTGTTACTAATCAACGTCGGTGAAAAACGCTGCATTTTTGGGATAAAGGGCCATTCAACGTTAAGAATCCCTCATACTGTACTTATACTGTATATAGTGAAACCTTCATATTCGTCATTAATCTGATCCAGAAAATCCGACATCTGACGAATATTTTATTGTATTTCATTTTAACTAGGTTACACCCCTAAGTAACAATTACATGTGGTAAATATAAAAATACTTGAATCAATCAACTAAAATGTGTTTTAGCAGTTTTTATTTAAAATGGTGTCAATTAGATATACAGGAGGCTGATATACAATTAAAGGTAATTGAGCGAAGATAACTCGGTAAAGAATTTCATTCAATATAAAATCAATTGTAAATTCTTTGTGACTTTACTCGTCTTGTTGCCCAAGCCTTACTGTTAGCCCTTCATATCATATGTAGTTTACTTTTCACTGTAATATTATATGATATTGTTCTTTTTAAAAACTGACTTTTAGTAAACTTGATTGTGACTTTCGGTGACTGATATTGGATTTTTGGACCAATACCGGAGTTATTTTGCCGAAAACATTGTGATAAATAATGCATTTGACGAATGTAAGAACTGGCGAATATAGAGGTACGCATTTAGAATGCGTATTTAAAAAAAACGCATTTTAAATGAATTCTGTGTCTCAACCTACCTCGTATAAAATTGTTTAACATACTGAATATCAATACACAGATCTCTTTCCAAAACTAGGACAATAGAGTGAACTAATTAAACATTAAGTGCAATGTAATCTTTACCATTACTTGACTACTACACCGTATACATGTGTATACGATTTAATAACTTGCAATTATATTCAACATAATTCTATATTTTCAATAGCCTTTAAAGTTTACTATAGGATAGTATATTTTCAGTAGTCTTTAAAATGTACCATAGTATACCGGTATTTAAAATATGATAATATACAATACTTTACATATTGAAAACTTTGAACTTGTATAAAATCTATGCTCGAATAAAAACGCTTTTACGCTAACAATACTACCATTACCAATGGTTAAATTTTAAAAATTATAACTCGTGGATTTTGTTTGTATTATATGCGGTTCTTATTATCATATCACCTCTCGTCACAACAAAAGTTCCAAAAACAAACAAACAAACAAAGAAATCCTTGAAACCACCCATCGCGCTTACAATTTTAACAAAACAACCTCTCTCATCAACTATCGAAGAAAACGAACAGCTTATCAACTCCGTGGTACGTTTTTTCCCTCTTCTTTGATAGGTTTAAAGAAAAAGAGAAGAATATTTTTTTCTTCTGCTCCAATCGTTATCAGCACCAGGTTGAGTTTGGTGTAGTAGTAATAGAAGTAGGTCTATCGGTGGACGAAGCACGTACACAGAAAGAGAAAGGATTGGAGACAACTATAGCTCGAGCTGAGCTTTCTGCTCAAGGAACCGACGACTACGAACGAGCTCATTATCGAGAGCACGCCATCGTTTGCATGCTACGCCTTTTGCCACCAGGCGTCGGTAGAAACGAAGTTCGTCCGATTTGTCCCGCCTACGCACCAACTGATAGTATCTCCTCTCTTCCATTTCCAACTACTAAGATCAACGAGCTCCCCCCCCTTTTTTCCACCACCCACAAAAAGTCTTTAGTTCCCTATCTCTTCCCCCTACTAAGCCGAAATCTCTTCTTTTTCGTACAAATTGTAACGTAAGAGAAGCGGAAAACGCTCGTCGAGTTAGCTGAAAAGAAAAGAAGTTTTAAGCTAAAGTGTGCAACAAATTGGAACTAGCGAAAGGTAAAACTCACTCGAATTTGGTTCAAATAAAAAATATTACAGTATATATATAAAAAAAAAGTATTCACGTAAATTAACATTTTTTTTTTGCTTTAAAAAATGGAACAAAAATATAGGTATAATAAATGTCACTACAATGAGACCACGTTAAGTTGTCTCAAAGTTGAGACCAAAGTTGAGAAAAATGGTGTTGTTTTTTTGTTAGTTTGTGTAATTATCATTCCTTCTGTTGATGAGTACCAAGGAAACGCCGTGTTATGAAAATTTGGATGCTACATATTAAATAATAAAAGTATTTATTTTTTAAAAATAAACTTTTAGCAATTATATAGTCAAACCTCATTGAACCGCTACCTTTGGTGCTGGACAAAAGTGGTGGTTAGCAAGGTGGCGGTTTAAAGAGAGGCTGAGCTAAATTTTTATGTTCAAATTTGTGTAATGTTTCTTGTTTAAAATGTTTTTGAAATGCATACATTTCATGAAGTTATATTTTATGAAGAAGATATACAATATGTGCAATATCAGAAAAGAATTTTTCAATCTAAGTAATTTCTGTTGATCGCTCAAAATGCCACTTATGGCTCTCCGACAAATTTTCTTGATAAGAAGACTGAAAAATGTTTTGCAATAAATTGTTGACATGCTGTATGATTTATGTTTTTAAATTTATATGACTTTTCCTTTTGATCTTTCCTTATTTTGGCGGTTTAAACGAATAATTTTTCCATACAAAAAGTACTTTTGTAGCTTAAAAGGTGTGACGATTGGCGGACAGCGAAGTGACATTTTATCGCGGGAATTAACATGTAAAGCATGGGAGGAATTTGCGCTATTTGCACTTTCGTGGCGACGTGTGAGAGTGGTTGTTTATAATATGGGCGGTTTAACAAAGTTTGACTGTATAACGTTGTATTCTCATAAAGGCTTCTAGGTCTAGACGATAGTATAAGTTAACTTCAGACCTCACAAACTCACTCACCCACAACGGAAACCCACAAACCCAAGATATTTGATCTTGCCTTGCTGTCTATGTGCTACTTGATACTTCTTGCACTAATATCTTCGCACATACCGTATTGTTGTTTTGCTCAAAACTATACGTCAGGCACGTAAAATTGCACCTAACACTTTCGAAAATGCTTCGGCATCATTTTTTTTTACAAAATGAAATTAACATCCTTTTGCACCAGGCCCTTCAATTATAATAAAACAATTTATGAAGTAATTCAAAACTACTTTCAGAAAAATTGCTTCGTTAAAATTATTTTTCAAAATCTATACTTTCCGAAAATTAATATTAATAACGTTAGTGATTTGTTTCATGTTCAAACATAATATACATTAATAATGCTTTGTTTTTTTTTTCCTCTCAGCAACGTAAAGTGTCGTTTTTATCGCCAGCACTGAGCTAACAAATGAGGGAGTATAGTATATGTCCAGCGCTTTTGAAGAATGGTTTTGCTTTGTTCAAACTCAAACTATTCAACGTATTCAGTCGTTTCATCTTAACGAGCGATTAGTGTCTCAATATATCACTACCAACTGTACCCCTTTTACCAACATCGCGTGCTCGATTAGACAACCAATGGCAATCCATTGGCGTGAGCTGCCCAATTCATCTATCTAAAGGCCAGTTACAGCCACACCACCCAAAAAGAACAAAAAAACACACACATATATATTTCTAACATTAAACTACGGCTTTTAGCTCTCATTAGATTAAAGAAACGAACTGAAACTCCGACTCTTTTTTTTTTTTTACGTGAAATGTCACGACCATCACGTGATATCGGTCAACAAGCAAAAAAAAAAAGTGCGACGACGAAGCAGCTCTCACGTGTGTTTCCATCCACCCACGCACTCGTTATTTAACCTGATTTACGACACCTCATTTTAATTTGCTCGCCCACCTTGTTAATTTTGAGTTCCGGTTTACGAGACCAACGGAAAGCATTGTGGGAAGCGAACGACAACAAAAAAATCATAACAACCTCAACTCAGTTGATTCTTTTATTTACTCAGCAATGAAATTTCATTTTCATGTGTATGTGTCGTTCGTGACCATGGCTGGTTCATTTATTTTTTTTCACGTTCAGCTTTTGGTGTAGATGATTCCTAGGGATAGGGTTAGGGATTTAATGGCAAGATTTAAGAGCGTAGCGTGTTGCGCTTAATGCAATAAATATACACCATTTTATCATACAAGCGGTTGGAGCTGTTAACATGAAAAGATAAAAAGGGGGCAAAACGAAAGAGAAAAAAAATAATATGGCTTTCCTTTTCCGCTTTGAGCAATTAAAGATGGTACCTAACGTCTCGTGCGCGCAGAATGAAAATTTTAATTAAGCTTAAAAATGCAGACTTTTTTGGTAGGAACGAAGGGGGGGGGTAGAGAAAGGGGGTAACCTTGTTACCTTTATATTTTTTTTTCCAATATAAGTTTTCTTCTTATTCTACTAGAATATAATTTGTGTGCACGACTTCATTAATAAAAATTTTGTCCCCCGTTTTTTTTCTCCCACTTCTTCTCTTTATTATTGATTTCTATCTTATCTTGTATCCTTTTTAATTGCAGCCTTATTACCCAATAAAAAACGGAATAAAATTAAAATTGTTTATCGTAAAGATCGTTAAGGAGAGATAATTCGATACAATTTATAGCCGACACCTATAAAAAAAAACTGAATAAAAACAACCATCATTAAAACGGTGCTATTTTAGATACAATTGAAATCTCACGTTATGCAATTACAACAAAATTCCTCTCATCTTTCACCAACAAATTATTATTATTGAGTGCAATTTACAGTCGGAAACATGATACCCCCCCCCCAAAAAATGTCTTTAAATACACACGAAAAAATTTGATTACACGTATTATATACTTTATCTAAGATTAATGACATTCATTAACTCATAGTCCAATATCCTTGTACGTAGGATTGAAAAGGATTATTTCATTTGCAAAGAAGAAAAAAAATTCCATTTTTTTTCCTATTTTTTTGCCAGTATCGATTTTTTTTGTGGAAAGCAGAAAATCGACAGGATAAAAAAAAAGCTGAGGGTAGTGAGTGTGCGTGGGTGGAAAGCAAGGTGTTTCTGCAGCAGTTCGAATGCAACGCTCGACTTCATTGCGCCAAAGATTTCAAAGGGTTCGATTTTCTTCTTCTTTCGTAAAAGAACGTAACCTTCCAAGCAGCTGCACTTAATTGGAACAAATTCCGAAAGAGTACAAATTACAAAACTAGCCAACATTTTATTGGAAGATCAACGATTGCCACGATAGCATCTTAAACACAACTTTCTTTCACTCTTTTATCAACCACGCACTTCATCCAAATGCACGTAATCTTCGTTTAATGCGATTTGTTTTACGAACGTGTCAACGAGAACTATGAAACTGAAACTATTAACCACCGAAAATTAATTAAAAATACGCGATTAGAAGAATACAAAATCAAAGTTGTGAAAGTTATAAATTTTATATTAACGTACCGGTATCATTCAATTTAGGCTTAAATTGAATGATTGTGTGTTTAATCATTGTAAAATAACTTTTTTAAGATTTGAGAACAACGGTTTAATTAAAATAATTTATCATTTGTATTAATAAAGAGTTAGAAAGTTATTCGTGTTAAACAACTAGCTGTATGCCCGTCAAAAATGACGGGATACAATTGACTCAACTCATAAACATATTTCATTGATTTAATTCATGTTGCTTGGAAACATTCCTTACAGTTAGCTTATTTATTGTTTACTTCATGTTGTTTCGCAATATGCTTCGTCGGTGCTTTAATGTTTACTTCAACTCATTAGTCACTGCTGATGTTTCTGTTGGTATGGTAACATATTCATTATGCTGTGGTTATGTTAGTTTTTTTGCTGTTATCATGGAAACATTGTTCCACGGAAAGAGACACATAAAGATAAAAAGAGGCACTTGGTTTTTATATTGTTTAATAATAATAGTGGTGTTATTGATAGACATTCCTCACAATATAAATACGTTAAATTTATATATCATTTATATAAACACTAGTTGTATGTCCCGTCCCGTCAACAATGACGGAAAAGTTTTTTTTCATTACGCAGTTAATTATTTTAACTCATGTTGCCCGGCAACATTCGTCTGCTTTTCCCGTGGATACCATGGTTTACACTCACGTTGTTATGATATCCATTTCCTTCGTAGAATTAAACTTTTTCATACACACATAATAAAAAAACAAACTTTTATGTAGTAATATTAAATTATAGTAGTCAATTATTGAAAAATTATATTTAAAATTAGAAGATTGTTAGAAAATTTTAACAGTAAAAAAATATTATTTTTAGTAGAAAAGTCATGTTATAACGAAAACCGTCAAGTTCCCGTTAAGCGAGAACCACCTAAAATTCATTTTATTATGTGAGGGACAATTCTCATTACCCTACTCGTAAATAAAATTTCCTCAAAATCTTGATGAGAATTAAAATGGAAGTTTTGCGGAGAAGAAAAAAGAAAGAATCTTCACTACGAAAACTCAATTCAATTCAACTTTCATTTCAAAGCTACTTAACGCAATTTTGAAAGTTTGTTTGGGAAAAGTGCAATTTCCATATATAGCTTGTTCCCAATCGAAAATTGTGTACCTTTAAGAGTTCCATGTTGATCATTCTTGATGAAATTTGGGTTCACATTAAAAAGTTAGGGAAAAGAAAAAGAATGGAAAAATAATTCGTTTATAATGCAAAAAAAACGAAAAGCTGTTGAGACATTGGGTAGCTGTGTGGTTGGGATGTAAATTGATTACAAGTGGCCTTCGTTAGTGGTGAAGCTATGCAAATGACTTAATGTCGTTCCTAAAATGTTGCCGCGTTTGCTTCATTGGCCGCAATTCGTTTGGGATTTGTGTTGGATTAGTTAACAACCCAACAATTTAAATGAAAGACGCCATGTTGAAAAGAAAGAAAATCTTTCAATTGTGTATCTTAAAATGAAAACCTTATTCGATTAGCAAAATGCGATGTTCGCCTTTTAATGAACGTTTAGAAGTGACGTCACAAAACGTCACCAGGGTTGGCGGGAAATTTAAACTTTGACAACATTTCATGTGATTTATGTAATTGGTGAACATCAAAATGACGATAGTACTTTGAGCTTTACAACAAATTGGTATGTTGACATTTATTCAATATCACTTTGACAAGAATATCGTGCTACTAAAATGTAAAACCATATTTTTCTCTGATAAAAAAATGAGTGGAGAAAGAATTCGAGTTGAAATAGGTTCACGATTAAATTCCAACTTTTACAACAAAAAAATGAAAAATTCGCCATCCTAAGGCATTATACCCTTTAGAATTTCCGTTTTGAAGGGGATGGTATAACGTGGGTAGTTTGCAACATGCCAATAATGCGTGTTCACTTTTCATCTAATTGACATCTCCATGCAAATGTCATCCGTGTCACTGCCATGACACACCGGTGTGAAACACGATAAAACTAAAGGGTTTCATCTCCATCCACGTGTGAAATGAACTTTCACTTTCATACGAAACGTTGGAAACGCCTGATGTACAACCACCGTAGAAAAATCTTTTTTCCAAGAACTTTCTCTTTGCAGAAGAAATCCTTCTTTAAGAACCGCGACATTTGTTATATATATGTATCTTTTTATTTCTTGGCTTCCTTGTTTTTTTTCCCCTCATATATCTACTTATTTTCTTTTGCTTGATACATCTGTATCCCATCTTGAGCGTGGTCATGATAGCATCTCGCCATTCATTGCCATTGCGCGAGCGAGCGAATTTTGAGATAGAAAGAAAAAATGATGAGAAAGAAGATAGGATATGGAGAAAGGAAAGGGAAAAGGAAAAAACTAAGGAAATGAACGGTGCAAGACTGATTCATGAAGACCATGATGCGATGTACATTAGAGATAAGAATCGCTTGTCCCTTCCCATTCGTTTTCATAACTTACTGTTGTTTGTTTGTCGCAGAGAAGAAGAAGAAAATAAAATTTTCGTGTCACAGGCCAAAAAGAATCATCGATGCAGAAAATGTATTTTTCATTGAAAACATTTCATAAAATACTACAACGGAATTCTTTGTTTTTAAAATTGAAAAATTATTGAAATTTGTATATTAATTTTAATCAACGTTTTAAAGGATTATTTTTCACAATAGTATATCAAGTCAAAACAAAACCTGGAATTTGAAATGTTAAAATTTCTTGACAGATGACTCGTTCATCTTATCAATTTATTTAGGGTATCTGATTTTGATATCTCTAAAAATGTAGATTCTGGATAGGTTATTTAAATCATTCTACTTGTTCTGCACGTCAGCTGTTGTTTAAATTGAAACTTAGTGATACCATCAACCGTTGAACCAAACTAAAAGTTTATCATTCTGCACGTGAGCACGATTCAAATTTAAACCAGATGTTACAAAATGACAATTCCATAGAGTTTGGCGTGATGAAATTCACTTTTCAACAACATTATTTCAGTTCTGAATCTAGTAAAACGTGTGGTTTTACGAAACTCAAATTTTCAAGTTACCTACAGTTACGAGTGAAAACTACCTGCACTAGTATGGATATCGAACCATTTATATCCCGCTTGATTTATGGATGCGCCGGGATAAAAGAAACGAAGACTTAACTAACATTCTTAGCAGCTGTTTCGATAACGAAACTAAGACCTTTCACAATGGCCGTTAATCAGGGAATGTCAGTCAAACTCACTTTCACCTTAAGCTGTTGTCAGGAGTTGTTACTGTGAGCAAGCGAGATTGATGAGATGATCATGTTGGGAGTTTTCGAGATTGTCGTTTAAAATTCTGCAGTGAACCTTTGTGAACGGGGGTTCAAGGTAACATTTGGTTATCAGGTTTGGCAAGTGGTAGCGTCGACCACCCAACCAGCCAAACACAGCGTGGCGTTGTGTTAGACGATGGATCGATTCAGGATCCAATTGCTAATGGAACGACCAATGCGGTTTCATCCTTCATCACCAATGTCGTGACCTTTCATTGAAATAACTCGTCGAAAACGAGAAAATTGCTTACTTTTAAATGCCGTCTCTATCGGATTTTATTCGCCACCGCTAATACCTTTTCCATGTCGCGCTTTACATGGCGTATGCATTATTCATATCTTTGTGCGAATTCGATGCAAGTCGTTAGCAACTCATATCGACAATTCAGAATGGTACATGCATAGTTAAGGCACATCGCCAATTTTCCCATTCTGCCTCCTCACACTCTCTCTTCATTCTCTCTCTATCTCTCTCTCTCCCGTTTAAGCATGCAAACGTGAACAAGTCACCGAATGCCAATTTAGCAAACAACGCTAAGAACCAACAAACAATCCGAATCTTGTCAACACAATCTTACTTTCAAATGAAAGTTTATACAAAATTTACTTCGAGGATTAATTAATGTTCGTCCAATGTCCAATATTTATCACGGTGGTGTGTCAAACTTGCAGTGATTAGGCACGGGTGTTTTCTGCTTTTCCCCTAATAAAACTGCTAAACTTTCAGTAACTAATAGAAATAATAATTAGAAGATTACACTATATTATGTCATACATAACTATACACAATGTCCGTCCTAAAAACCTTGATGGGCAAACATCACGTTTATTTTAATCGTTTTGGAGCAATAAAAGTAAATCTGTGAGGTAACTGACATCCTTAAAGCATACCATAACAAAGTGTACTTTCTATACTTACTCTACTAATCACATTAAAGCTTGTATGAAATACAAATTTCAACAACTGAAAAATAACTTTCAAAACAGATTTTCAACAAACAGTTTCACACTCCACTCTTACATGTTCAGTAAAGAGAATGGAATAGTCTAGAGCAAATAACTCGACAATGTCCTTTAAAAGCTGTTTAATTCCCTTTCGTCTCCCTTAATCTGCAAACATGAGTCACCAAGAATGGAATGTCCAATGCTGGATGCAAATTCGCACAAGATGACGTTGAACAATTGGGCCTGATCTGAGTTATGATTGGCTATTGTTCTTTCCGCTATTGTTGTTGTTGTCGTTGATGCAGTTTTGTCGTGGTTAGTCTCCAGGGTGTCGCGAGTCTGATGAATTGGCTCTTGTCGCTGGCAAACGGTTAAAAATGAGCGGTCGCTGTTTTGCCATCGACTTCCATCAGCAACGACAACCCAAGTGGTCTTGGGTAATTTCGAACTCATCAATTACCCACCCGTCACCAGCACAAACATCCGTGTCGAGCTTGATTTTTACTTTCTTTTTTTTCCTCCTTTTCTAGACCCCGTATACTCCCTTCGTACCAAAGCTTGTCTTCGTTCAACCCCCTTCCCACTTTCCGCCCTTATTTGATTTGGTGCAAGATGGATTTTAAGAACTCCCTCACATTGAAAACTGCATTACACGCAAAACGGAAGTGCCTTCCATCAAATAGAAGCTGCTTTTTTTGCACAGATTCCTATTATGATCTTTACCGAAGCCTCCCCCCCCCCTCTACCACCATGTATACATAATGTTATCGTGAGTTTGGTTCTCCCCAATTTAGCTTTCTGAGAATGCAAACTGAGCGAAAAGTTTTGTACTTTGCTTCCAATGCTAAAAAGATGAAACTTTTTTGACTTGCATGAGGTAAAAATGTCGCATCAGAATAGCAAAACTTTTTTTTTAAACTTAGATAGCGTGACGCTATTTATAATAAATGAACTATTTGCATGTCACAAAATGCATTCTGGTTCGAAATCGGCAACTTTATCAAAACAAATCATTCTAATGAGCCGTGTAATGATGGACGTAAAAGCTTAATCACTCGAACTTACACATTCACAAAAAACATGCATATTTCATCTCATCTGTTTCACGAAGTTTCGACTCTATTTGAAGTCACATTTCATTAAAACCGAAAAACAAAATTAACTTCCACCAAATTAACTAATCGCAGTCCGACGCATGTCAAATGTGAGCTCTCAAAAATGTTTCATTTTAAAAGAAGAAAAAAATATTTATAGCTAAATAGTAATGCTTACTACACGTTTGACCATAACGGAAAATGTTTCAATCTATCTTATATAAGCTTAATTTTAATTAAACATTGTTGTGTTTGATTTGTTAGTCTACGGTTTTATTTAAACGACTTACACGTGACGTGAATTTTGGTTCAACATTTGATGAAAAACAAATAATAATTTTTCTTAATAAGTGCCGTCTTGTATACGCAATGGTCGGTTACTAACTTATCAAAAGATGATTTTGTTTATTAATTTTGTATATCAATTTTTGAAAGTTCTAAAAATAAACCGTTAATGACTTACCGAGATTCAGGTTGAAAAATTGATTCGAAACACTAGTCTGATAAATACTGAAACTATCAACGCTTCATTCCTAACATAATTGCTATCATTATGCTACCTATTTATAAACTTATTACCTTTCCTAAACAAGGTTACTATTTTTTTGGACATAAAAATATATGTATAAAAAATACTTTTTGCGTTGGAGAAAAAAATTCTCTTTAGGTGTCGCGCGAAAAGTAAAACTGGTGTGAGACGAGGTGGTCCCCATCACGTCGGCGCCATTGATGTCAGTTTATAACTGTAAATTATTCGTGTCGTCGTCGTCGTCGGTGCACGCTCAGTGCTTTTGGATGGGGCTTCCGTGGTGCGTGGGTGGATGGCAGAAGAGATGACTATTATCGACCAACGATTTCTCACCCATTTCCAGCGCCAAATGCGACCCTCTTAGGGAAATAGGTGTCAGCTTAGAAGCGGTCGCCATTGACGTACACGCGCCAAACACTCGTAAAAACGAACGCTACCAACGGCCAAAGGAAACAACTCAATGATAAGGAACCAAAGAGTTTTTTTCTTCCCCATCGCTAACATCTCACCCACCCATCCAAGCACGTGCTGCAATTCGCAACCGAAAAAAATAGAAAAACAAACAAACAACAACCAATGTGCTAAAGCAAAATTTTCAAATTTGACACCAAATCGACGAGCTTTAGTGTTTCAGTTTTTTTTCATTACTAAAAATAACAATCGTTACAGTAGCAGATTGAAACCAAATTACAGATACACGCATTCATTATCCATAAATGCTGTAATCAAAAATGGACTTTCATAAAATGAGAATTTTTGTTTTCTTTTAAGAATCATGAGAATCGTGTGATGAGAATCTTTTTTATCTCGCTTTGGTGTCTTACTATTATCGTCATTTATTTTCCGAAAACTACCTTCGTTTTAAATTTTTTGCTGGAAACAAATCCACACTGTGTAATATGTTACGTAATGAGTTCAAAATGAACAACATGCTTGAAACAATGGAGAAATGTCAAATCGTGCTTCACTGTACATATAAAAATTATCCAAAATACACAGGTTAAGCCAAAAGTCACTACACATTGCAAAACTTTGAAATTTTATTGCAAAAATTCTTTCGTTTTTCGTAAACATGTTGATAACATGATTCAACAATCCGTAAATAACATTATAACAAAACCTTAAATCAGTAAATCACAAATGTTTGAGTGGATAGCAATGCACTCTAGTGCTTACATCACTAATTGAAAGCTTGCCCAGAATAACGTTGCAAGCGCCAAAAATTCAATATTGAGATTATTTTGGAAAACCTTGCCTCATACATGGGCTTAGCTAGTGCCGCCAACCGACAAACTCATAGCAACCTAAAACATAAATATATCACTTTGACACTGGTCACCTAATATATGACAATTAATATGTTGCTGAATGCTTCTTTTGCCATTTACTCAAAACTATGATTTGGCTCATGCAACGTTATTTTGGGCAAGCCTTCAATCATCAGATACGTGTAGTGAACATTACGTTTGAAATAGGTAGTTATGTTTGGCCCACCCTGTATATCATTTAATGCTTTTGGGTCGGAAAAATTTCTAAAACATTTTTTATACTTTGACACGTAGATAACGCTTGTGCAAACACTGAAACATTATGACAGCGTATTGCACAGCAAAAATCTTTTAAGTCAAACAATCCATTAGTGAAGCAACATTACAATGTTGCTTAAAGGAAGATAAGTAGAATGGTAAAGGTAACGCTTCACGATGACACAATGTTAAAAAAGCACTATCATTTATATGAAAAAAAAAAACAACTTGAAAATCTCTGCAAATGCTGCAAATGTAATTGCCCTTGGGAAGCCAAGTATCTATGAAAAAAGCTATGCCCTACTTCTCAAGCAAAAACAAATCCAAAAATGTAAGACGATCCATTTTACTTTGCCTAACGTAAAAGCTCTAAGCTGGACAACAAAAAACGACAACAAGAACAACAACTAAAAAAGAAAAAGGGTCAAAAATCGTTATTTCCCATTTTCCGAGATGGAAATTTGACTCCTGCTCATGTCCAGACGGGGTGTGTACGTGTTTCAGTGTGAAAGCAGTGATGTGCCTTCTGGTGATGGTGGCAAAGAGAGAAGAAAAAGAGGGCCAACAGGAAAGACCATAGGCCAATCTCGACCAAGACGATCGTCTCCAATTTTCCCCTTTTCTTGCCTTCGTTCCACCTTGTCACTTCTGGCTCACCGTGCAAACGAAGTTGACATTTTGTCAATATTTCGAGAAGCGATGCCAACCCCTAAATAAAAACCCCGGAGCAGCAGAGTAAAGAAACACCTTCCAACTCTGCTTAATGAAAAAGAAAAAAAAAATAGAAAACTTTTCCGTCTTCTTCTTCTTCTTCCTTCCAATCTTTAACGTTTCGGAATGGTTTTCGGAAAAGAAAGTAACAGACGAACTATACTTTTTCCTTAAGCTATACGTTTTCTTCTAGTTTTTTTTTTCTTCACCCGCTGGGTGTGTGGTTGGAAACGTGCGTTGAATTTGAGTAGAAAAATAGAAAAAAAAATAAATAAAAAAAAATGGAGAAGTAGAAGTATAAAAAAAAAAAACCGTTGCTCGATCGTGCGACTTTGCCTCGACTTAAGCCAGCTTTTGCAACGAAGCGCAAACATCCACGTCACGGAACATCATTGTACGCCCCTGAATTGCAGATAAGACGCGCGTGCACTGAGTTCAGCGACAGATGATGAAAAGCGATGAGATTTAAAAAAAAAAAAGAAGACATAATACAAACGCAATGAAAGATAACAAAAATAAATATCTAAGACACACAACAAAGTGACAAACACCTTTTCAATCGGGGACCATGAACGACTAGATCAGACACTGATTGCAATTTCGATTGCCAAAGATTCTTTACAAGAAAATTCTAGAAGACATACTTATAGACGTACTTACACCAGACATACTTATAGAAAGTTCATATACGATATTTGAAGAGCTGCGGGCAATACAGTATCATGATAAACCACATTTTTTTAAATTGTTCAGGGGAACCATTTTTCTGGTGAGAAACCAGAGTACCATATTGAGCAATTAGGTGATTATTTTTATATTAAGCTGCCATTGTCTGGAAAATCCAAAAAGTAATAAAAAAAAACGAGCTAGTGACATTACTGAGAGACAGTTTAATGTAAAAATGTCATCTTTGAAAAAAGTGTGGCTTATCATTATATTGCCTTTAATTTATAGCACTATTATACTTATTAGATTTTTCATATAAAAATATTTTATAACATTTTCTGCAGTTTCATTTCTAAAGGTTTGCAAACTTATCACTTTGATTATTCTGAATTTGGAGTTTCTCGATGATTGTGTCATCGTTGGCATACTAATTTATGTCTCTCTTTGATGTCACTATTTTTTCTTAACTGCAACACATGCGTTTTGCCACGATGTTCGAATATTGTTGACGAGTATTGGACCAATAGTTTGAGTGATGGTCTATCAACGTGATCAATAGTTGTGTTCATTTATAAATCTGTGAATGGTTCTTGAACATACGTTTCAACCTACGTTGGTATGATCTTTTTCGTGTATTTTTCTTTTTTACTCAATTCCATGCTTCGATTAGAAATTTCCAACAGGTTCATTTTTCATTTCGTCAACATGCAAATCGATTCGATTATTCTTTACCCACGCATCTATTTAAGCTTTCTTCTCTCTTGTCACTTCGGATCAGATTATGAAATGAAGGCGATCACTCGAATTTCATTGCGGACAATAGTGTTGGCACACGACAAATCGATTGCAATGCTATTTCCTTTTTTTTTTGCCTGTCTCTTTTTTACCACCAATCACTTGTCAATTTTCTTTCTCAGTAGCAGTTGGTTTTCATCATTCACACAATTTTTCACTTCCAAAACGCCGTACAAAGAAAAACCGAGAGAAAAAACGCCAAAGAAAAAAAAAACCAACCAACAAAAAAAAATAGTTTTCTTTCAATTTTCTACACAATTTAAAAAAAAAAAACACAAAACAAAGCTACCGATGAAAATCCAGAATTTTTGATATGGCAGAAACAACAAAACATTTTAAGTTTGTTTTTTTTCATTTTCTCCAAAAGTTTACCAGCATTTGCTGTTCCCCATTGAAGTACGTGTGAAACCCATTCATCTTGTAAGACACTCTCATCTTTTACCAACTTCTGGCTTTCGACATGTCAACAAAGAGTTGGCAATTGTCTCCAACCATTTGGATTTGTCCCTGGTCGTTCTTCATAAATGTTTACAACTTCAAACTTAACGCATCAGCATTCTGCCACATTTACCCTTTTTCGAATTTGTGTATTAAAGAAAATTTCTGTACGTTTCTTTTTCTGACACGTTCATAAATTCTTACGATGCTTCCTTCGAGACCCAATAAAAATTAACTTTCCCATTTTCTTGTACATTTAATGACTTTTTCACCATTTCTGACCTAAAGTCATTGCTTTTCATCTTTGGCGTTGCATAATAAATTCGACTGTTCCTATTTTTTCTTCTATTTTATTTTTCACTATTTTGCATTTTCCATCTGTTACGTCTCATTTAACCTCACAGACTCTTCAACGACTTGAGTTGCAGCAAATGGTAATGTTTTACATTTGCTAAAAGACTTTTCATCAAAAAAAGTTCCCAAACCTCATTTTTTTAAAGTGTTGGAATCTCACACACATCACCAAATGCAAATGCCTTTTACATAACAAAGCATCTGCAATATACGAATTCTTTTCTCAGTTAGTATGATTGAAGACGACATCAAACAAACTGCCAAATCTAACAATTCTCAAGATCATGAGATCACGTGACAGATTTTGGCGTACCGGTAACTGTTTAAGTTGTCACCAAATGATATTGGTAACATGGTGATAACGTCTCTATGAATTTAAAAATGAATTACAATAAACTAGGATCGGCACTATGCTACGCAAATGCCAAAAATCATTCGTATATACCCGCGCTCCTTGCGCGTAGTAATTATGGAAAATAGTGCCTCATACATGGGCTTAGCTAGTGCCACCAACAGGCAAATTCATACCTAACTAAAACATACATTTATCACATCGGCATTGGTCACCTAATATATGACAATCAATGTGCTCGGAATATTTACTTTGTCATTTACTAAAAACTATGAATTGGCTCATGCAGCGTTATTCGGGCAAGTCTTCAATTGTTAACTATGTACAGTATATGAAAATTGTATATTTTATACAGTATGTTATTATTATTTATTATCACGTCGGATAAAAATTTTGCAATCGTTTCAAAAAGTCGTCCTAAACGTTTTCCACATGCTACATTAAGATGATCAACTCATTATTGGAAGTTATAAACAAAAACAGTCACTTAAAAGATTGAATAAAAAAAAAGCATTTGCAAAAGCTGTAATATCAGCAACTCACATTCTCGACATCTGTGACACTTTGTCGAGCATGTTGCCATCTCTTTCCAAGAGTGGAGTTCTAACCTTGTGATGAAAAGATCGTAAAATAAAATGCAGATGTTTATCGCGTTTTTCTGTCATCGGTTTCTTAACCTCAAGTGAAACGATGAACACGACAGGAAAAGAAGACGGATAGAGGAAAAAGGAATGACAGTTTCCTTTCCCAACAGAAAAGGAAGAAGTAGAAAAACGTAAAACAAGATGAGCATCGAGATAGAGCATAAAGGGAGAAAAAAAAAGGAAGTAAAAAAGGAAAATTTCCGTCATGCTCCTGAAAATGTCGACACGAATTAAAATGGAATTTACAGAATGGAGGTTGTGGTGGAAAAATAGAATAATAAAAAAAAGGAAACAGGAAAATTAAGTGATAAGGTTTACGTGAAAGAAAAACAGGAATTTGAAAGGAGGTTTTACTTTGATCTGAAATGGTTAATTTTTTCAAGATGACCTTAGTGAAACAGTATACTATTATTTCAAGCTCCAAATAGTTTGAACCGGCTTCATTCGGTGAGAGAATTTTCTAAGTCTAATAAGGTTAATAAAAATCAACCAAGCGGTTCTTTTGCAACAGATGAGACCGGTCTCATTTCCTTGTCTGTTGACTTACACCAAGGTGAGGGTTGACTTTAATCTCAGTTGATTTTCACTCTCGTCTTCTGGTGGCGCCGAAAGGCTTTCATTTTTTTTCCCTTCACTTGAAGGCACTTGGAGCTACTTGGTGGTAGTAGTAGTAGTTGGTGGATAAAGTGTTATCGGCAAAGGTAAACAAAAAAATCCTTTGCCTTTTTTATACTCTCAAAGAAGTTGGGCGGAGTCACCGGATGGTCGTGAGGCGAATTGCTTGTGGCGTTTTATGCGTCGAGGTTGAGTGAAAGTTCCTGGCAACCATTGTGCTTTTGCAAATTTAATCCGCCCAAGAAACATTGGAAGTGCCATAAAGCACGAAAGGTGGAAAAGCTGCACCAGTCCTGTTTACACTTTTGCTGTGATTTTTTATATATACTTATTTCCACCGATGTTCAACGCGCAACGTCTTCGACGCTGATGTTCATCATCTCGAAATGGTTTGTTATTCACCACTTCAGACACCCAAAATTTCTTGAAACACCCTTCCAAGAAATATTTCCTTGATAACGAATGCTAAAGTATTCTAGTTTTTAATAACTTTAAACTTACTTTTAATAACTTTAAAGTGAATTCTACATTTTCAGCTGGTAGTTACTGTAGTATTGTCGATCCAACCAAAACAATAAAACTACTTCTTGTAGTAGTTTCTCTGTTTTGGTTGAATCGACAAATACCTCTTGAAACATAAACAAAATTTTTAATTTTTAACATGATGTTACACATTCTATTGTTTTAAAGCATAACACATAATTCATGAATGCCCACACAATAGAACTGAATATTGCGTATACTGTGAATATTATGTATGTCAGAAGAACGCAAAATATCCTGATAGAGAATTTCTTGCCAAATCTTCAAAGAAACTTACAAACTATGTTGCACATGCTTTACTGTTTGTGTTACTCAAAACTACTTACAGACTACCTTAATATTTTGTATATTACATTCTTTCGTTTGATGAAATGTTAAGTCACTTCTACGTGAAAAATACAAGCGTGAAAACGGCATAGACTGTAAGTTGATATTTAAAACAAAAGAACACAGAATATCCAGATAAAAAATTTCATCATAGGTCTACAATGTTGTACCATCGGTTATACTGATTTACTTACAAACTACCACAATATTCATTGTATTGCAGATTTTTCGTTCAATATGATGAAATCCTAAGTCGTCAGTATGTGGATAATACAAAAACAGTTTTGGTTTAATTTGAAATGCGTGCAACACTATGGGTGTCATAAGAGTCCACAACAGAATACTCAAGATATTCAACTGTTTGAGGTGGAAAGAATGCACTGCAAAGAGTTAGGAAGATGAAAAGAGAAGAAGTTGAAAGCCTTAAGAGTTGTGAAGGAGTTGCCAGTTCATTGCCACCAATCTCTGCACCAACTCCCTAACAGCCTCTCAGTAAAGGCAGCAGCAGCAGCGAGCAACAACAGCACCCTCACTACACCCCCTTTACCCTTTTAGCTCCGCTTTCCATTCTTTCGTTATGTCAAGGGTTTTAAGAAAGTAGGGGGTAAGACGACGAGGGGCTATGCCCCCTCCTTCGACAAACAATTCCCCTCAGTCTCGGTAGCGAGCAAACGCGAACGCCGAGCACCAAAATAATCCCGTCCGTCATTTTCGAGAATAGATGTATTTTCCTCACTTTTTTTTCTCTTCTCTCCACGTTAAAGGCAAGAAGAGGAGGGAGAAATAAAGAAAAAAAGGGATAGGTGGGTGGGGGTGGCATGTTCGTCGCCGAGTTATCGCTCGGCCGAGTGAAGAACGCAATGGCGGCCGGGGTATAAAATAGGGGCGCGTGAAGGGCCGTTCCATCACAAGGCTCAGATTCATGCGCCATAAAATCGAAGTCGTAAGAAGAGAAGTTGAAGGTCGCCGCGGGAGGTGGCGCCAACAACTGCAGTCCATGCACGCTGACCCCCTTTTTCCTTCTTATGCTGTGGGGGCAAAACGTGGTTGCAAACTGTCACCACCATGCCCCAAAAACTTCAACGGCCCTCTCTGCTGCTTGCTGATAGCTTATTGATTCGTCAACATCGCCGATTCCTTTTTGCCTTTTACTCGACCACTGGTCACTTTGTCTTTGACTCGACCAATTTGATGACCCACTCGACGCTTTGCTCGACGACAATGTGTTTTTCCTCACTCTCCTAAAACTTTTTTGGCAAGTAGGTTGAAATGTTCCCCCCAACGCTCTCGATTTTTCGACAAGAGGAACCCAACCGATAAGAGACTCAACCGAAAAGTTCCATAAAGAAAAACCTTAAAGAAAACGCCAATTTCAGAAACTCCTTCCGAAAGAAATATGTCAAAATCGGACAAAAAAAGTTTGCGATAAAATAACCCCCAAGATAAAAGTACCCAAGTTTTCAAACCATGTAAAGACAAAACTTCTTTTGTTGACAACAAATAACTTTTTGGACATGTATCGAGTCGAGGTATCTTTAAAATCTCATCGTCTTAAAAATTCGCCTTCTGACATTTTATTTTCATTAATATAGTTTTAAAAACAAAAACAAACTCGTTTCGGTACTTTTCCGTTTGCCGAGTGGCACTAGTGGTGGCGCTAGTAGCTAACACTATTTGTATCACTCCACATTTTGCTAATTGTTTTCGTATTGTTTAACTAACCTAAACTGAGATTAGTAACCATAGTCACTAGGTTAGATTAGCTAAAAATACATAAAATAATAGGAAAAACATAGAGTGATACAAATAGTGTTTTCCACTAACTCTCGGCAAACAGAAAAGATAAACGGATATTATCTTCAACCTTGTAAACTTGTTTTTATTATACTTTACACGTATTTACAAAGTATACTATCTATCAATGAACATGTTTTAAAAATTAAACGTTATCTTATTTTAAACAAAATAAGTCTTTTTTAATAAAAAATACACATAAGATAAAAATACATTTCAAAAACAATATGTATAGACTGTTCTTCTACTTTTAAAATGTTTAGTTATTTTCCAATATTTAAGTGGAAGATATCACTAACTCAACGAGTGATATATCTCGTTAGTAAAAATAGATCTACTACTCTCAGACCGATTGGGTGCTTAACCCATTTAACACTTGTCTATTGCAACCCGTATAATAAAACATAGGCTTTACTATAATTTCTGTAAACTAAAGAATGAACAGAAATCTTCTGAACCAGAAATTCATTTCAGAAAAGCAAGTAATAAATCCCATTACTGAATTCGTTACACGAAACGATTTCAGAATTTAATACCCTTCCTGACGAATAACTTCGATAACTCTCCCATTTTATCATCCTATATTATATTTGATTTTCATTTCACTTTAGTGGAATCCTTATCTTTATTAGTGACTCATGAGCTGACTCTAATTACGTTTTAAAATTTAACCTAAATTTCATTCCATCCTTTTCCATCATCATGATTATTAATTTTTTTTCTCAACTTTTACTCTTCTCTTTGAAATCGTTCTTCCGCTCAAAACTGAATTCCAAATCAAGGGAGAAAAGTTCTAAATCTCCTACGTAATGGTAAACATTTCGGTTTTTATGCCCTCCCATAAAATAGTCTCAGTCCTAAAAAATTTGATTGTTAAACAAATATAATTGATTCCATTCGTCTAAAAATTGTACTATTAACTACTTTTTAACGTTTTCTTATTTGCATGATATTCCAGAAAAAAAATCTTTCATTTTTTTTTATACTTACAAAATTTCTGCATTTTAATCTTCACGATCGATAAGTTTACCACAAGACACTGAACTCAGTACTTTATGTATAAAACAACATTTTGTTATTTAAAAATGTAAATATTCTACCGCATTGCTCCTCACATAGTGCGTTGCTGAAACCCGATTTGTTGGTGATAAACTGCCATAAAGAAAGATTAACGCGAAGCCAGTGGGAGAATTGTTCCATTTGGTACCAGCAAGCCACCAAACGATTTAATATTAATATTTAATTTTAGAAGATTAGTATATCTCCTCGTACGTATTATCCCTTCATTTTTCGGCATGTTTTAGCAGTTTACGTTGGGTGCAATACGAAAGTCTGCTCCCCCTCTCCCTACAATAATAAAATCTGAGCTTCCATCAAGCACTAACCACTAACAAGCTTTGTGGTTCTTATTTATTTAAAACAGTATTTTATTTTTTACAATTTATAAGCTTATCATATCATGAGACGTTGAAATTATTTATAATGAACAAAATAAACACTTTTTTATATATAGGGTGAGCCGAAAAAACGACCAATGTTCAAAGCGCGATATCTCATTAACCGCATAAGTTAGGCTAAAACTATTACGCTTATTTCAATATCTTTTTTGTGATTTATAATTCTATGCTATGACTTTTATAGTTTGGTCGCAATGATTCCGTGAATAAACAGTACCCTCCAAAAAGTTGTAAAATGACTTAAGTACGGTACCAGAACAGTTCAGTGCATAACTGTTCAGTGCAAAAGTAAAAACTGAGTGTTAACAGAAGGAGGAAGGGTAAAATTTGCGATACAAATATCATCCGGCTGTTCCGGCAGATTTACAGACCGAATGCTAAAAAAACGTATTGTTGCAATCATACATTGTGAAAGCTCATTTCAGACAAAAGTACTTTATTTTACAACAACTTTTTTTTTTTAGGGTAAGATTTTTTCGTGCGGCCATTGCGACCGCACGAAAGCAATGGCATAAACTATGGAAGCAATAGCATAAAATAATATATCAATAACAAGATTTTGAACTGAGCTTTTAGATTTAGACTAGCATAAGCGGTTCGTGAGAAATTGTTATTTAAAAATTAGTGACAGTTTTTGTTTTTTTTTTGGTCCACCCGGTATATATTTTTAACTTCAAAAAATCTGCGCTATTTTTAAGGTATAATACTAAAGGTAGGGCAATACAACAAATTTTACAATACAATTATTATTGAGGATTGTTTACAAAATACTTTTCTCATATGTGAATGGTGTTTACAAAATTTTGTTCTCGTGTGTTGTTTCGGTTGTTTGTTTTTCGCTGCAATTTTTGTTGTTGTTTTTTATTATATTTTTTTTCGGCACACGTCAATATAACTTTAACACGTTGGATAACTAACCGTGATTGTGTTTTAGGGGAAACTAGAGATTTTTATTCATGGCGAGGCAGCAAGGCAATTACTTTGAAGGCACATGATTTTCGACTCGACCAAGCAGAAGATGGAGGGCCAGTGGAGCATCGCGCATGCGCTGTAATTAATGCGTATTAATTTCGGAAACAGAAGCTATTAGGCTTATTCGGTGATTCCATGCGATTATCCGCTCATCTCCACCAGGTGGAAATGAAGCTTTTCCAAACTAGCACATTGTAAAGCGGCTAACTGAATTACACCGTAACAGTTGTATATCCGGCAACCAGTGACGTCACAATTAGCAGCTGCTGCTGATGCTGATGATGATGCATCGGCAAAGTGGTCAGTCATTATAAATGCTTAATAGCAATCGATGACAATTGAAACATCGTTATCAGCGCTAATTAAAACTAAGCAAAAAAAACCACAGCCAACCACAAATGATTGATTACAAAATACCACTTTTCCCGAGTGATTGGAGAAAAAGAATAAAATAAAGATGGCCGACGACAGTTATTTATCACTCCCTGCAAAGTAGAATTCAATCATTTAGCTTCTCACAACTAATCCTCAAGTTGTAAACAGGTGTTTAATTCCATCGGATGCTTTGTCAGGCAAACAAACGTTCCACATCACAACCAATCTCTACCTGGTATTAGGTTAATCCTTTGACTACTATTCGCTATCTTTTCCCTTTTCTGTTTTCCATCACTCCGCAAAACTGGGCGAGAGAGACGGGGCTCATTTCGAATCCGAGATGAATAATAATTAGAAACGACATGGCCATTATGATAATCGGGTATTACGGATCGGAAAGTTAATGTCAATTTTCCAAAGGAATTCTTTCGCGCTGCTAACGTATCCATTCATCACGCGCCACCTAATCCGGGTCATTTGCCTAATCGTTAAGTCTCCAAACGACACCGCTGGACCGTGATGCATTGCGAAACTGATCGATGAGAGAGGGAGAAAATGGAAGGGTTAATCGATATAAACTACTCTACCCATTCCCGGTATCCATCCACTAATTAAAACCTCATGAGGATTCGACTGGTCACCGACCAATGTGACAAAGTCCTCCGAGTTATTTTGATGTGGTACCGATTGCTTAGCGGTGCAATAATCACGCACCATAGGAAAGTTGACAGTAAACAATTTAAAAATATTTTTTTAAATAGTCTATTGGATTACCCTATACAAACTACGGCATTACTACATAACGAGTTTTTTTATTTTTCTTATTTTATCCTATTCCATTACTAATTATGGGAATTGATGCTATTTTAGACCCCAATTTTTGTACAGTACTTGTTTCTCTCACCTGAAATTGTCTGATGTCAATCTTGCAGTTGGTTTTACCGTTCTCTAGTACATTTTGTATTTTTATACGTTCACCTCATGACGAACCACTTTTATGGCGATTTGTATTACTTATATATTTAGTTTATCCCAAAGGGATGTTTCAATAAATATACTAATGTATTCTTGTGCATAAACTGCATCATAGTACGAACCAATGCAGCAAATTTACAATTAGGAAACAAGTCCCCTCGAAAGAAAGATCAAGAACCCAATACTGGAATAATTACCCAAGATAAGAAACTAAAACAACAAAAACTCACCAGCGTCTGGGGCACAAATCAAACCAGCAAGTTAAAAACAAAACAAACATACGGAAAATCAATCCGATTATGTATATATAATCTAGATGAAAATGAGAACTGCGAAGAGTTAAAGCACTTCCTTCAGGACCAAGGAGCAGTCGTACTCGAGTGCAGCCGTTGGCTAAATAAATTTAATGAAATTACTTCCAATGTGTTTGTCCGCCTCCAAGGAGACAATCCGGACTATTGGAAAGACCCGGACAGATGGCCGACAAATTTAAAAGCCAAAAAATTTATAGGAAAAAATCCAAAACTTTATACAAAGCCGACAGATACACCACTACAGACAACTCAACACAAAACCCAAAATATGAACGATAACACGGAGAGACAGAAGTGACCACTAAATGACGACAAGCACCAGCTCCACATTAATACAGCGATGAATATTACCGGTGTTGTTAAAAAAAGCGATAAAAGTAGCAATTTTAAAGACAGTATCCAGTCGACCTATACTCCTCTCCTAAATATAGACATCGTAATTGGCGATAGCAACACGGAGAATAAAAGAGATCTTACAGATAAAAGTGATATTAACAACAGTGCAACGGAATCAAAAAAAGAGATTCATAGTGAAGAGTGCCTTCCTCAAATTAACCCAGTTATGTATATCAATGGTGACTATAAAAAGAGTCTCAATACAAAAGACATGCCCTATATCGACTTCCGAAACTCTGACTTTGCAACCGATGACAGCGACACCGACTGCAAGAACGACTTTAGTGATAAAAACCATACAAACAATATTGCAAAAAAACCAACAAAAGGAAGTGCCAAAAACAATACCATTGGAGACACCAATACAAGACACCCTCTTCGGATCATCTATCTTAATGCTAGATCCCTCTTCAATAAGATTAATGATATCACTATGCTAGTTCAGCAATTTCAACCAGCTTTTCTTACAGTTACTGAGACCTGGCTGACCCAATCCTGTCCGTCAGAAACCCTTACCATACCTGGCTATTATTTTATGCGTTTAGATCGAAATACTAGAGGAGGAGGAATTGGAATATTCTTTCAAGATCAAATTGTCACCAAAATAGAAAAATCAATCTCAGACCAGACAGGGATTGAACTTTTATCCATACTTGTAAAGTGTTACCACGTAGAAATAAGAGTAATCTTAGTATACCGTACTATCCGATGTTCGATCAAAAATTGCATTTCTCTAATAACCCAAATCCTTGACGATAAATATCCCAACATAGTCCTTGGCGACTTTAATGTTAATATGAATAACAATAACACTCTAAGTAAAATTATGAATGATCTCAATTTTAACCCTGCAATAACATCCCCTACAAGAAAAACTGTAAATACCGAAACATTGATTGATCAAATTTTTCTTTCACATCATTTCGTTAACACTATATGCCAACATTCCAATATTACAGATTTAGACCATGACGTCATAATCTGTAATACCCACATCCAAACTATTAACACCATAAAACAAAGTCCGCAGGTAGTGATTCTTCCAAGTTATACAAGAATAAATTGGCATATTTTTAAGCAGTTCCTATACAACGTTAATTTTAACAGTATCCTATTGACCCAAGACCCGGATATTCTATATCACCGGTGGGTAATGATCATCCACACTGCCCTCCTCTTTGCAGGACTTAGATGGATTAGACAAAATAAAAACATACGCATAAAGTGGTGGAACGCTGAAATAAATCAGGCTTTTCATAGGAAGTGTTTAGATTATGCGAAATTTAAAAACAATATCATAACGAGTGAACAATTAACTTCCAGTAACAAACATTACAAAACTCTTGTCCGAAAATCAAAGCGAAAAGTAATTCTTTCGACCACTACAAATAATAGTAAAAGACTGTGGAACCTCGTTAAAAATGAATTAAAAGAACATACACATACTTTAAGAGAAATAGATATCCAAAAATACTTAGCCTATTGTGATAACCCACTTCAAACTGACATGGAAAAAAAACCAATCGTTATTTCATCGAAAATTTCCAAGCCTTTTCAAGGCCTGCAACAGTGCTGCTACAATGACATGTATATCGCAATAAAAAGCTCAAAAAAACAATCAAGTATTCCCCTGGATTTAATCAGCCACACAGTATTAACAAACCTGACATCCAATGCAATTAATCCCCTAGTACAACTAACAAATCAAATTATCTTAAAACAAAAGTACCCAATCCAATTGAAAGCTGCCATTATAAAACCAATTCATAAAGGTGGTTCTTCAAATGAGTACACCAATTTTCGACCCATTGCCATCTTACCTCCAGTAAGCAAAATAATAGATACCTGTATTTTTCATACTTTAAAACAATATTTAATTGGTCTAATCCCAAAATGTCAATATGGAGGAATGCCTGGAATCAGCGCAACCATGATGATGACTGACCTCTATGATGATATTATTGGTCTCTTAGTTAATAATAAACAATGTATCCTCCTTAAAACGGACGTAGCGAAAGCGTATGACACAATTTCTCGTGCACAACTGTTGAATGACTTAACCTGTTTGGGTATTGATAATAAAACTATCAAACTTCTAAAACATTATTTCAAAGACAGAACTTTAAACTTAAAACAAGGCAATATGTGTGTATCACAAAAATCCACCCGCGGTATCATCCAAGGCTCGCAGTTGTCATCCATCCTATATAATGTTACTGCAGTTTCATTGTCACACTTGTCATTAAATGGGAACATCAGATCTTATGTGGATGACAATATCATCATCTACGGGTTTGATCCAGAAGACGATGATGACATTCAGATTCAGATAAAAGAGGATATCGAACTTCTATCAAACTGGTATAAGGATAGAAATATGCAATTGAACCAAACAAAAACACAACAAATGAAAATTAGCACTCTAAAAGGCCAACCTACATCCCAAATAAACATTCTTGGACTCACTATAGACAACAAAATTAGTTTTACCACACACATTGATAATATGATCACTAGACTTAACAGAAAATTATTTATCCTCAAAAGACTTAACAAAATCTTGACAACGGCAGAAATGCAAACAGTTTTTAACTCAATCATAATCCCTATTTTAACCTTTCACGCTCATATCTGGTCCTGTACGAGACTTTGCAACAAAAAACGACTTAAAGTCGCGTACAACAGATGCATTCGTTCAGCTTTCAAACTTAATCGTCTGCAATCTATTACAACCTATTGCAAAGATAATCATATCCTTTCATTTCAGAATATAATAAAACTAACAAATATAAAAATCCTAGTCAACGATATTCGCAATATTACAGCTCCTCCACACCATGTTACAAATTATTTTAAAGCAGAAACCCAAATCAGAAAGACAAGAAGGTACAGATTTGAGGTCTCACACAATATTCACCATTACAGACTAAAACATTATCCATACAGGGCCATGGAATACTGGAACCAACTTCCATATAAATTAAGAGCCCAAATTTTTAACTGCACAAAATCAAGATGTGTATCATCGTGTAATCATTTTAAAAAAAAGATCACACAATATTTTAAATATCTAGTATAAGCCTTGATTTTTTTCTTTTAAATGAATGGTTAAATCTTTTAAAATGTATGTTTTGTTTTTTTAATTTTATGTTTCCTTTTGTCGAGACAATATGCCGAGTGATCGGACATATATTTTTATGTTTTTATGCAATTATTTTTTTGCCAATATCTTTTTTATGTCTAAGTGTTTAAATTTGAAGCTACATCCCGTTTGTATTTCTTAATTACAATCTTTCTATTTTGTCCAATGTAAATTTGTAAATTTGTAAATTTTTTTATTTGAAAAGTTATTTTTTACGCCATGTGCGGTAGTACTATACTTACATGTATAACATCATGTCTCCTCCTTAGCTATTATTGTGTCTGTTTTTGTGCCTGTTTGTTTATGTTTTTGTCCGATTGTTCCTTTGGAATGTAATGAAAATAAATAAATAAATAATAAATAAATAGTTATGGTACGTAAACGTCCCGGATAAACTTTTGAAGGTGGTAACGATTAAAATAAAAATAGACGTCAAATCAATACAAAAAAAAAAATAAAAATAAATAAAATTTTCCCACGAAACATGTGGGAATTAGAAGAAAAAAAAAGAAACAAGAATAAAGAAAACGGAAGAAAAAAAAGAAAACCAAGAAAAATAAATGGGAAAAAAAGGCGTCGGGTGAGTATTTTGTTTACAATGCGCGTGCGGTTTGGCAATAATGATTTTTCGTTTTTTATATAAATATATATATACATACATATAGATATTTATATATATATATGTTTTTCTTCTTTTCGTTCGATGACGATTTTCTCTAACGCAATTTCCTTTCGGGCGGTGCGTTCAAATTTGAGACTGGCGTCCGCACGGGACCCTGGCGACGGACTCACGTTCAAACTTATTGTTTTAATTCACGCGCCAAGGCACAATAAGTAAAAGAATTGGATTTTCTCCCCATTTCACAATAAAAGGCGATCTTTCGCTCGATGCTGCTGCTATTGCTGCTCGCGCTTTTTTTTTCTTCTTCCCCCTTTTCTGCTCGCGAAGAGACGGGAAGAAGCAATAGGGAAGAAAAAAAGAAGGAAAAAAATTAAAGGGAGAGAGTTGGGGTAGAAGGAAAAGATGAAACGTAAGAATGGCAACGACCAAAAATGCACATTAAGAGCTGTACGAGTGGATTGTGATGGGAAAAAGCAAAAAATATATA
>JAQIWH010000888.1:0-38613 GCA_034695005.1 Cryptops parisi | reverse complement strand
AAAGAGAGGGGGGGGGGCATCAGTGTGGACCTATACTCCTATAGGTAGAAAACTACTAAATCCGGCCTTGTTCAGTGTTTTACCCTCACAACCCGAAATGACAGTGGACTATTAGATATATGATTGTTTGACTTGTCATATATTCGTTCAATTATTTGTTCATTTTATACACACTGTAGATACTTCTACTTGCCTGCACTGCTCACTGAACACATTCACAACAACGTTTGCATTATACGCTGCAACAGTTATTTAGAAAATGTTCACGTACCATGCTCATCATCGTTTTATAACATGTTTTTTGCTCGATCAATAAATCATTTTCTTCGAGTTGGGGTTTTAAAATTGCTTAGCATACTTAATGCGTGATCTGATCTGATCGTAAAATATTAATTTTTTGAGATACCTGTTTCCATACACAAAAGTTTAAATTACGGATCCCCAAACCAAATTCTCAAGAGAACATGTAGGTTAATGAATTATGTACGTGGATTTTACTTTGGTGGTGTAACTTAATGCAGTTTTAAGAATTACGACTTCTTAAATGTATATGGTTGAGAAGAGAACCAATTAAAAATGAGGTTACCTGGGTCAATGAGCCTTATAGTTGTATTATGGAGTTATAAGTTATATAACCCCACATGGGTGTATGTATCCATTGCCATGTATCAAAGCAGACATACGTAGATTCCAAAGTGATGTAGCAGTTTCATCTATAACCATTTCAACTTATAGCATCTATTACATGTCTGCCAATTGAGTTAGAAGCAGCACTCTCCATTCTTTTCCATTGATTATCGGAATTACTATGTAGCACCATCATTAATACTTTGTCAAGATGTTAATGGCTCCAAGATATGACCAATTTTTAGTGTTCCAAGGTTGAATGGTTCAATATTTCAGAATCACACGGTATGCAATGCCAAAATATGCAGGCTGGTCAGTGCGAAATCATCCACATTAAAAAAAAACAAAAACTGGCAATAAATGAAACTGACCCGATTGGCTTTTACAGAGAAATCAGTAGAAATGCAAGAAATCATGTGCACCCAATGAAGAGATTCGAAATCTTGTTAACTTATCATCACACCTTAGCAGAATTTTGATACACACTTGTGTGGTGTCTGATATCAGTATAGTGATAATGAACAGTTTTGATCTACTATTGTAGTAATGGACAAAAAGCGTAGCATAGCTTAATATATAAATTTCAACACCCTTCACACGAGATCATTTGTCTTTTGTCATCATCTGTGGTATCATTTGTATTTCTTGTTAAATATGCAAAACATTGGATTTTTTTGAATTCTGCAATGAAATTGTAATTCATATTATAATGGAATCAGGTTTACTTTATTTTTTTTTTTTTTGCACCATTGTCCTGCAAAACATGGTTTACATTTCATGTAAAAAAATTTCTCATTATGGACAGTATAGGGAAATAATAAGTTTTTATTGGCTTATAGTAATCTATGATCCTCTTTCTGGTATGTAAGTTAGTTGGCACAACTTGTAATTTGTTTTTCGAAACCATGTCAAAATGCATGCCATTCAAAATGACACCCGTTGTTTGACTGCAATAATGAACCTATAGCTTCAGAAAATTATGCTTCGGAGACACTAAATCAAAATAATTGACAGTTGAAAAGCGAACTGGAATATGACAGCTACAACGAAAGCTTGGCAACCTACTTGAGCCCTAACTGTCGGATCACCCTGTATAATAGATAAAATATTCATAGTAATCATGTGGGTGAATAAGCACTGCACCCTGTATTACAGAATAATCTGTATAATTTATGCAAATTACATAAATTTTAAATCTTTATTAACACACGGTGAGAAATGTAAACCACAATTTGGGACAGGGGTATTTTATTTGTTGGAATGTCACGTTAAGTTAGTGCATTGATTTTCGTGTAGGACACGCAAATCAATTTGAACACAACTGAAAGTGATCAATTTAGATAACTGCTTCACAATTCTGAATTAAAAAATGTATACACAAAGAAATTTTATGAGGCAACGTATTATGCAAACGTCATTAATTGATATATAGCAGTAGTTGCGTGTGAATGGCCAATAAGTTAATTTCTATTGAGATAAAAACTTGTGTTCATTAACAGACATTCTTCTGTTACATATACACAATGATATCACAAACATGTGATAGGTTAATAGATAACAAAGGCAATGCATTATATTAAATATGGCATTATGAACATTGAATAAATTTTCATTAAAAAAAACTAAAAATTTATTTTAATCCAACAAACACTTGTTACATGACATTGGGGATCAAAGTTTGAACATGCGGAACGTGCACGCTCCATTTTTCATCTAATCGCAGAAAAATGCTGCTTATTGCACGCACTTCGAATTAAACGACATGTACTTCAAAGTAGCTAAGCAGCAGGAATACACCGAGTAGATGTAGCCGCCTAATACACTTAAGCTTTGTGTTACATGATGTGTCAAGTGCAGGGTAAATAGTCTAGAGTGTGTGTATGAAATCTGCTTGACCAAATAAAGATATTTGGGGCTGGACTGGGGGACTCGAAGGGCTCCAGGCCACATAATGATAAGCCACGCTTTTTCCAAAGACGACATGAACATCTGTCCATCAAACTGTCCCTAGCTTGTTACTTTATCACTTTCTGGATTTTCCAGAAAATGACAGCATAATATAGAGAATCACCTTGTTGCTCAGTATGATACTCTATGCTCTATGGAGTTTCTCGTAAGAAAAACGACTTTTCCCGATTCTGAACCATTTCAAAAATGTGGCTCATCGTTCGTTATATGGCCCATAGCCCATTAAATTTCTCAAATAAAATTACAGTGCTGTAATAAATTAATAAATAAACATACATTATAATCCAGAGTTAGATAGTAGTAGACTTCAAAACCGTACATCAAAGCGCATTGACCCTTAAAAAATGTAAACTATGAAATAATCTTTATAATGTCAATACTGTAGTCAAGATGATAATTCTTGATATCTTATTTCCATGCCTTCTGCATACATACAAAATTTAAGGGCCTGATGTCAAAGGGTGTTAAGTAACATTTCTGTCAGAATGACCTACTAAAGAAGCATTTTCGAATGTGTTAGGTGCAATTCTGCCTTTCCAACACAATTTTGAACAAAAAAAAATATGCGCAATGACATTAGTGCAAAAAGTGTGAAAAAGCTCACAGATCGCAAGGTGAGTTCAGATCTTTAAATAAGTTTTCCTCGAAATTGTAAAAATGTTACTTAACACCCTTTTACACCAGGTCCTTCAATTAACACACCATGTTATTCCCTGCTTTTCATACATGCTTAAAATAAAATAGGAGCAACTGCAGAAAAAAATGTTTGATTTTTGATAAATGCTTGTATTATAGACAAACTGACAAACAAACGATGAACAAATCCGCAGATTTTTTTTAGTCATAAAAAGTTCAACAATTGAGATGTTACATGAAAACTACAATCTCAGTAGACCACACAGTCGTAAGTTGTTTAGATGTACCTCAAACAAGGATCACCTGCACTGTAGTAAAGATACATTTCGAATGAGTTATCAGTTTATCATGACTATTCAGATTTACTCACACATAATATGCTAAGCGTCTTCAATGTACTCGTCATGCGAGTTGGTTACTGTCCCGCTCACTGAACAATGTAATTCCATAGATTCCAAACAATGCAAGTATCACTGAAAAACACCACTTCGGTAGGTAGGTACTTGGAGATTATTGAGGACACCGACTGGCCTTAAGGCTGTGTCATTTGGCCCTCAGAATTTATCAGGAAATACAGAGATAATGCAGAATTGAATATTGAATCAGGAAATACAAAAATAGTGATGATGTAAGGATGATGAAGATGGAATAGGGTTTTATGATGCAGGAGAAAAAGGGAGAACCTCGAGAAAACTCGCCCCCATTCAGATAAATTCAATACACTAGAATTCAAATAAATTGGTGGAGACAATAATTGATTTCTACTACAGTAGAGTTCTTTATTTCTCATAAATTAATGTATGCCTGTCAAATAATAATAATAATAATAATGACACAGTTAACCCATCAATAATGATGAAACGAATTTTAAAAACATTCTAATACACTCTTTTATGCTTATGCATACTCATCTTTGTTTGCGTTCATGTTGTTGTGGTGGTGAACCCTGTGGATCACCAAGTTCACCATAACATGAGTGTACACAAAAAGTGTTCCATACACACAGATCTGAATAATTATTTCTCACTAGTAAAAAGCCCATCAATCGACAGGTACCTGGAGTCATCTGGTGACAACATTAAAAAACCGTTTAGTTGAATTTGAATTGAGCCAATGAGCTTTTAGTTGAATTTGAACTGAGCCGATGAGCTATTAGTTGAAATTGAATTGAGCCAATGAGCTATTAGTTGAATTTGAACTGAGCTAATGAGCTACAAGTAGATTACTCACATTATTATATAGAACAAATCATGTGAAGAGGCGCTAATCACAACATTACATCAACTTGTACCAAAATTGCTAAACGTGTTAAACAACTATAATAAAACTCTGATCAAATTTATTCTTATAATTTCAGTACGGACAATCTGTACTCAAGCCGGAGCTTGCACCTGAGCTAGAACAAAAACCTAACCAGCTGCTTGTGCCTAAGCTAGAACATGTACCTGACCAAAAGCCTGTACCAAAGCCGAGATCTGTACTTAAGCCAAAACAAGTATCTAAACCAAAGCCTGTACCTAAGCCAAAAACTGTTGAAGTTGAAAAATCGGTGAAAAACAAGTCCGGACGAGGACCTGGTAGGCCTAGGAAGAGAAAGCTGCCGGCAGCGAAAATCCCCAAGGTGAAAGAAAAAACGCAAGTCGCTCAAAAATGCACAAGAAAAACCAAAGCGAAACTAGCAAAGCAACCAAAAATTCAAGTAGTCAATTCAATTCAAGTTCAGCCAAAAATTGAAGTAAAAGAAGAAAAACGCACTCTGAAGAGAAAATTAAAACCTCTTCCCGTTGCAGCCAACAAACGATACTCTACAAGAACACACACAAAGGTCCGCCGCTTGCATTACGACTGAAAATCTCTCGAGTCGATGAGCACGATGGTAATGGTAATTTGTTTTTGTCGTTTCTTTCTAGCAATTGGCAGAGGTTGCCAAACAAAGAAGGAAGAGTAACAGGGATGCGAAGAAAACCGTAAAACGGGCACTACAGTCGTTGATAGAAACAACAGGGAAAAAGACAGCAAAGGGGCGACCCAAACAAGCGATCAAAGTACAAACACCAACCTCAAAAAATGATTTTGGTCACATCCCTGGTACGTAATAAGTTTTGTATTTTTCTCTGCTAACCCTTTTCAAAACCGCTACATTAGTAAGGTCATCGTTGATCAACAAATCCTTTACTTTTTCCCCCTAAATTGGAATACTTTTATTTTCCCTAGGCATCCCCGTAGGAGCAACATTTGAATCCCGCAGGCAATGTTGGTTGGCTGGCATACACAGGTAATGCATTAATTGACTATTTTGTTTATTTAAATAGTAGTAATATCAGTTATAGGTAGTAATATCAGTTATAGGTTAGTATTTATTACTAATTTTAGAAATATTAAAATGTATACATTACGTACAGGTATACCGTTCGAGGAATTCATGGCAAATCGTCCGTAGGCTGTTATTCGGTTGTGCTCAATGGCATCTACGAGGACGACATCGATCTGGGCGACTGCTTCACCTACACCGGAGAAGGTGGCGTAAAAAATTTCGGATATACCGTGAGTTATCGTGTGTCACTAACGCCACAAATTGTTAATTATTGTTCAAGTTGTCAAAAATTTCAACATTGACGCACCTTTCAGGGGGAACATACGCTGAGAGGACAACACACCAAGGATCAAGTTCTGGCAAAAGGCAACCTGGCACTTGTCATGAACTTTAACAATCGAATGCCCGTTCGAGTCATCCGCGGACACCGATTACGAAGTCCGTACGCACCCAAGTGGGGATATCGATACGATGGTGAATTTCCTATTAAATTACAAATATAATTTTTAAAATATTTTTTCGAAGGCGTACATTGTGTGTAAAAAAATTCAGATTTAATTATATATTATCCTCACAGGTTTGTATAATGTTGTGAAATACTGGGATTCCACCAGTCCTACAGGATTCAAGGTTTTCAAGTTTGCCTTCATGAGATGTAAGGGTCAATCGTCTGCTCCGTGGGTGATAAGAAATGTAAGTATCGGAAATGATGCTGAAAACGTGATTGATGATCAAAAAGTATGTTAAAAATGCTTTTCAAAGAATACGCTTTATACCTAGTTTGTGCGATCTTGGAGCTATTTGATATTCGATTTATGCGATTTTTTGAGTAATTCCATTTTCGATTTCTGCAAGTTCCGATTAATGAAAATTTCAATTAATGCGAATTTAGATAAACGTGATCTTTGATTTATGCGAGTTCTGCAATTTTTTCGATTCGATTTATGCGATTTTTTGTAACATTGGACTTATGCGGTTTTCGATTTATCGGTTCTCACTTTATGGAGTTTTGGTCCATACAGTATATTATCATAAACGTCTGTAGATCCTAGTATACGTTCAGTTTCCAGCTCACTCACAAGTGAAGCTAATATAAAGCGTATAAAAATGAATTAACAGTTCGAACCATTCAGTTCCAGGCTCCAACATCCCGCACGACGAGCGAACCGCTTGAAATCAAAGTCGAACATTCCGATAACGTGAGAGATCCAAGCAACGTGCACGATAAACTCCCCATATTTGACAACGACGACGCCGACATTCTCGCTCATCTTGCCGCGGAAACAGCCGATCTTCCGAGTTTCGAAACGATTTCGCTGGAGACTCCTGAAACGAAACCAAAGATTACCAGCTGTCATAGTGTCGGTGTACAAACCGATCTCAGCTTGATTCAGTTCGCCAAGCGAGGTCGACGCAGCTGTGTTAGTTATCGATTATCATTTACGACGCCATGAACAATTTTTTCGTCAATAGGTCATTTCATTTTTTTTCTTCTTTCACCATCAACATTTATACAATCTTTTTCTGAATTACGTTCGACGACTAAACGTATTGTAAATTAACTTTTCATTAGGGTCATTAGTTGTTCATTTTATCATCTTATTTGATTAAGTTAGAGTTTTAAAAATCTCATTACACCCTAGATGTGTTCATTTTTGTTTTCTTTTTAATCAAATCATTATCATTTTGTACTTTTTGAAGGAATCGAATTTTGATATAAAATAAAGAGGATTTGTTGCAGTACGTTTCTGTTTTTCGGCAACTTGGGGGTATTAGCTGCCTTATGATGCTAGTGGGTTGAGGCTTGGCGTATTATTTTTAACTAACCTAAACTAATAGTCTCCATGGTTTATTGATACCAGTTTATGTTAGTATTAATTAATCATAAGATACTGAATATCTATAGTATACGCATAGACTACTGTAGTTTAGGTTAAGTAAAACTTGGTTAACTACTCGGGATGAGCAGTTGACCCCAAAGTTGAATCAGTTTCTTGTATCTTAACATCCACAGAATATAGAATAGACATCATCTTACTAAACCACCTTCAATAAATTCGTTTGAAATTTATTGACAGATGTCCAAACAGTAGCTCGACTACACTACAATTTAATATTAACTAAAAGGAATATATAATAGTTTTAGTTAAGATAACATTCAGTCACTTTGTATATTAGGATATATTACAAAAATATGTCAATCAAGGTTTCTTCTAAGCATTAAAATACCATAAGATGTGGGCTAGGAAAATTCAAAATAAACCTTCACGAAGACATCTTATTTGTTGTCATCGTCGTCAACCAATCACCATCAAGGTCACTTAAGCAAATTCAAAGATGTCGTGAAGTTAAGAAACATGAAATTTCAGACACAGTACTGAAAATGTCCTTTCCACTGCCACTATTTCTAACCCACTGCAAAGGATTTCTGAAAACTATTGCTGTGTAATATTTTGCTTTCATTACTTTGTGTTATTATAAACCTGTTATATCACCTACAATGTATTTGTATAGAATGCCTAGCCTCTTTTGGCAAAGTATGAAATAACATCTTTATACTGTACAACTATTTAGGTTGGTACAGTATAAAGATACTGTACCTTAAAGGTTAGTGTTTACAACATTGAAGTCCAAACTAGACCTTAAATATGATCTGAACTTTTGCTTAAAGTAACTAATTCCAATTCTAATTTCACACATGGCCTAAATTAGGCTTGACATTTTATACAATGACTGGATTCTATACACTGCCGTGCCAGTAACATACACAGTACTAGTATTGCTGCTATAAACAAACATTCGATGTGATCAGATCAAAATACAGGGTGGCCGAAAAGCCACAACCCACTGCAAATCACTTTTAATTATGCTTGGAGTGACTTTTGGACCACCCTGTATGATGCTTGTATTATATATTAATACTACATAGTAATATAATATATTAAAATTGGTACTTTCTGGTTATAGCCAGGCCCAGTCTGATATTGCTATTTGCTCGTACTTAATTATGGGTTTATTGTGCAGGTTTGGTTAGAAAAAACAAAGAAACGTATGATGGTGTTTTGTTTTCCTAACCTAACCTGCACAATAAACTCATAATTAAGTACAATCAAATAACACCAGACTGGGCCTGGCTATAACCAGAAAGTACCTTAAAATTACATAGTGATGATATAACAAGACATGTATTATATGAGGATTACAATTGGATTGCATGTTTACAGGCGTTCCGCACACTCAAGCTCGCGGCTCGGTGGAAAGTATGACAAGAAAAAGCCAGGCTCCCACAAACACTACGACAAATTGGCCAAGTACATCAACTATAGATCGAGAGACACGTACAACTTGATCGAAATTGACAGTCGCTTCAACGTTTTGTTCCCTGGTGCTGTCGTTATCGATTGCGGAGCTGCACCCGGAGGCTGGTCGCAACTTGCAGTGGAACGATCGAATGCCAGGGCGGAAGGTGACTTTATATATTTCGATAGTAACAGTTGTATACCTCGATTGGGAGTTTGCGGATTAAATGTCACCGTTATACATCTTGTTACAGACCCAGAGAAACCCGTTGGTAAAGTGTTGGCTGTTGACTTACAGCACGTTATGGGACTGGAAGGACTCACCGTGATTAGTGGCTACGACATGATGAACAAGGATTGTCACGATAAAATCATTTCCGTGTTGGACGGTACGAAAGCGGACATCGTGTTGAGCGACATGTGCCATAAACCATCTGGTCATGGTTTTCTCGATCAGGAGAACTCCATGAAACTCGCCGGTGCGACGATGTGCTTGGTGCTTCGAGCGATGAAGAACGGTGGTACGTTGGTCATGAGAATAGCCAGCGGTCTCCAACACAACTCGATCGGAGACAACCTGCAAAAGTGTTTCGAATCGGTTAAGTTTATTACGACGGACTATGGAACTCGCAACGACTCGACGCAGATGTATCTACTTGCTCGTAGTTTTAATAAACCAAAACGGATTGGATGATTATTGTAAATAAATAAGAGTTGATAAGGAAATTTCTTTCATTTCACTGTTTGCTGGCTTTCGAATCGACAACTTCGAAGTTCATAGCTTCCGCATAGGGCCATTCGTGAAAACGCAAGAAAACTTCAAACCCCAACCTGTTCATCAGTGCGGAGATAGGCACACAGTTGGTTGGTAGGAACGTTTCACTTGATTGAAAATCGACTCAAACGCTTCAGTCTCTTGAATGGCGCTATAAACTTTTAAGAAGTTTGTCATCGCGTATGATCAAGTCAATGTTTGACACCGACATCGCACTACCCCCCCCCCTTCGCTTCACAGATTTCTTTACACGCCGAATCCACCACTTTGCTTTGTTTCCGTCGTCTTCGGTTGTATCGTTCGTATCGAGTCATTTTCTGTTTGATCTTGGTCTCTGTTGTAGCTTTATGAGAAAAGAGACTGGGCACCCAATCAGGATTACTGCTGGGATCTGGTGAAGGAGCACCTCACCTGTGGTTGTTTTTTTAACCGATAGTTAGTCAACTTTGTGTCAATTACTGGTCAGTTGCATTAATTATTCATCAATCATTTTCACCGGCTATGAAATGCCGGGAACATAACACACTGAAAGGACTCGGACGCCACTTTTTGTGTTTAACTGCGGTTATCCAGGCAGTACGTTGAAGTTCGTCCTTAGGAAATTTGTATATTTTTATCTGTGATTAATGCATTCATATGAGCTTTCATAGTGCACCTAGCAGCGACACAACTTGACAAAGCTGGCATAACTATACCAAAACAAAACAAACAGTAATGAATTAAAATCTTATAAATTTGTGAAAAAATGCAACATTAAGCCACAAACATGTCCGGTCAGTCACACGATTTCGTTGGGCCGACACGGCTGAACGCTGGATAGTCATTGGATCATCCAATCACCATCCAGCAAATTTCAGCATTCGGCTGACGAAATCGGATGACATCAAGCATGTTCGCGGCCAGACTTATAATTAATACTTCCAATTCCGAATAATGGAATGTCGAATTTGGAAACCAGAGTTTCATTATTTTGCTTGAAATTACACACCACTGAATAATCTAACAAAATTGCAGTGCGCTCATCCTCTTCACATTTTCACGTGTGTGAAAATCTCGAAACTTATACTGAAATCAATACTCTTAACTGTAACTATAGACCCTAATATAATATTGTGAAACGGTATACAAGTTCAAAAACTAAATAGCTGAATGTTGTGAAGCAACATAAGTTAAAACAATGAATTGCGTAATAAAAAAAACAAAAAAACTTTTCCGTCTTTTTTGACGGGCTATTTAATAGTTTCTTATCTAATATTCTTTTATCATAAATTTTAAAAATCAAACAAGTTGTTTGGGGTATAAAAACACAAACAAAACAAATTGATTGAGACATTATCCGCTTCCAATGTCATTAAAATAAACATTTTAAAATTGACTTCCATTTTTTAAAACTTTCACTTATTACTATTTGGCAACAGTAAAACTTCTCAAAAGTCAGGAAAATATGACCATTGGCTATTCAGCAGATGTCAATATACAAAAAACACGCCGAATTTTTAGGCTTATTCGCAGTAGGAGTGTTGAGTGTGTGGTTCTTTTTCCGTGACATGTTTTGTGCTATTTTTAAAAAAACAAACAGTATGGCTGCTGTTTACGCAGTTATTCGTAAATCAAGAATGATTTCCAGTGCTAATATCCTTTCTAATAGTTCAAGAATCTCGCCTCTAACAAAGTCGTTTCTAATGAACTTCGATCACACGTGGAAGACACCTAAGAAGAAGTAATGCAATGCACTCATTGGTTTCAACTTTCAAAAGCTTATGAAAAGGGTGTTTGCACCATGTCAACACAAACCCAATTTCAAAATTTCAGTTCATTCGAGAGATGATATTGTTATAATTAATATTTTTATGTTATCCAATTAAAATAGGCCTATACCTAGTTACAGTATCTGGAGTTGAAACAAATTAATAGTAAAATCTGTGTAATTTTATTAATGTAACTTAAATATTAATTAAATTTATTTACATAATGCTGTATTAGCAGATTCAAAAAACACCGAAAAGCGGGGTCCCTATTATATTCACGATTTGCAGTGATATTTTTTTAAGGTATCAAAAATAACATAACATAAAAAACTAGAGTCTATACTATACGGTACAGTAAGTAACTTAACATTATAAACTTCGTTACCCACCACCGATTCGTATTCGTATAATTTACCTGTACGTATGTGACACCTTGCTTTTACATTGGCATCGTAATACTATGATGAAAAAGGTGTTGACATGAGCATTATAAAAATCATGAACGTAGGCTACCAACGTCGATTTGCAACTTTGTTACTTTGTTGATGTTGAAATTTTTACATGGCAGGAATTTGAGCACTAGTTGCATCCATTGTGTCTCGTCAAAAGAACAGTGGATCCAAAGGCACGTCAACGACCCGTACGTTAAACTGGCAAAGAAAAACAACTACAGGGCGAGAAGTGCGTTCAAGCTTATAGAGATAGACGAACGCTTCCGCTTATTCGTTCCTGGTTTGGTCGTCGTCGACTGCGGTGCTGCACCAGGAGCCTGGTCTCAAGTTGCTGTGGAAAGAACCAACGCAACTGCAGCGGGTGAGAAAAACACACAAACAAAAACGTCCGTTGTTGTATTCCAACGTCCGTGTAGTCATGGCATTCGCTTTCCATTGCAGATAAAAGCAAGCCCGTTGGCAAAGTGATCGGTGTGGACTTGCTCCCCATCCAGGAGATGCCTGGACTTACGATCCTCTCCGGTATGAACATGACGACTAAAGAGTGTCACGACAAAATCGCTTCTCTGCTGGACAGTTCGGACGCGGACGTTGTGTTGAGCGACATGTGTCACAACGTCGGCGGCATGGGTGGGATCGACCACGACAATTCGGTGGAGCTGGTGCGCGTGTCGATGGCGCTGGTTCTCCGTCTGCTGAAAAACAACGGTGCGTTCCTTGCAAAGCTGCTCGACGGCGATAAGAAAAACATGGTCAAAGAAAATCTGCTCAAATACTTTAGGACGGTGAAGTTTGTGAAACCGGATTCGAGTCGTGACGAATCTTCGGAACTTTATCTACTCGCTAGGCATTTCAAGAAACCAACACCTACGTCGAAATAGTTATAAGAGTAAAAAATTTGAAACAATTCAACATTTTTCTCCATTTTAAAATGAATATTTGTACTATCTCGTTAATCCCCCATTCTACAGGGTGTTCCTGAAGAGTATGATCAAATTTTAACCACTTATCTACACATCAAAAGAACGCAAACAATATTAATATTAACATGTGCATACTGCATTTATATTTTGCACTGAGGTTAGGAGAGGTTTTAACCCCCCCACCACCACAAGAACATGTTTAGTTCATTGACATGTTTAATGCAGTATGAATGTTTTCATGAAATAAGAAGCAAAAACTACAAAATTGTGCATTTTTGGGGATCTAACTCATTTCGGAGCTTGATTTGCCACAAAAACGACGCAATTTTTTAGACATATTCGTCAAAAAATTTCACGTTCTGATAGGCACACGTAACGAACAAAACTTATTATACCCGTATTTGTTCCCGCAACCAATGAGCTGTAAAGAAAAACCATTTATCGGTTATTCATTTGCTTCGTGTCGTCTCCGCCACCGGTGGAAAAAACAGTAGACAACGGAAGTACCAAGCGATTCACGAAATTTTTCATTTTATTTTTTGTTTTGTTTTAAATTTCAGCAAAGTGGAATCCGTAAAGTTGAGAATTTGTAACATTTGTTTCTTGTATGTACATAGTGGAAATGCACTCTACCGGGAGTATAATTAAAGGCCACACAAAAAGACGGGGGTGGAAACGAAAAATTACAAGTTCACTATTAATCCGTAAAAAAATTTCTCGGAATCACGATTACGATCTTAATTATTTTTCGGAAAAACGAAATTGGCAGTGGAAGAACCAAGTCTAAACACACACAAAAACTTTTTTTTAAAATAAAATGTACACTATGCTGAACCGGGGGAAAAAAAGTAATATAGTTTGACGCAGCACACTCTTTGATTCAACACGCACGCGCACGCACACACACACACACACACAAATATTGGCACAAACCACTATTATACATTCATCGACTTGGCACGCTTGAATGTTTTTGGTTTTATACATTACCATTCAAACCACTGGGTTCCAACCCACTAAATTCGACTTCTTGTCTTTCATTTTTCACGGAAACGTCGTTTCGAAGAGTTTGAAAACGACTTGACATGCTAATAATAATGATATAGAAAAATCCACGATACTGCTTTGTTTGTTTTCCTGTAGCAAAAAAGTAGTCGACGTTGATCCTACTTCGCTTTGCACGATCGTTAGAAATTGGCAGAGCGTTGCTAGCAAAAAATGAACTACAACCTGATAAAACCTCGAAACGAGACAAGTTCAAAAAACTTCTCTTGCTCTGCGAGAAACGAAAGAATCGGAAAAATCGCGTGGTTGAAAAATGTGGCCTCTGGATATTTTTTTTTCCGACGTCCTCCTTCGACGGGTATTAGATGAGAAAACAAACAAAAAAAAAAAAAAACCACGACTCGCCACTCGCACGCGTGTATAATCTCATAAAAGTTTACCAAAATACGAAAAATCCATCCACTCTAAAGGCGGTGGCCATCGGGAGGTGTCGTTCACTGCTGAGCTCCAGTCCAATATCGGAAGGGGTCACCGTTTCTTGTCCAGGGCGTACACGCTGATTAGATTATCGGTGCTACCTGCGGCTAGGTTGACCTGCAAAAGGAAAATTGCGATATTTATTGAATCAACAACAAAACGAGACGGAATATCAATCAATCAATTATCAACAATGGTGGGTTGACGAACCCACGAACTCACCTTGTGTGGATGGAAATGAAGGCAACTGATGGGACCAATTCGTTGACCCATGAATCCATCGTGATATTTAATGACGCTCAAGTTTTCACCGGTACACGTGTAAACGTTGATGAACTGGTTAGCTGAACCACTGCAACAACATACGATTAAAACATTAAACACTCATACGCGAGACTAAGACGGATCCATCGAGCCATTCAGCCTGTAGGAGAGTCTAAAGGATAATGGATAGATGGCATGTAGTGCCCACCATATTGGTTTTGATACCGTATAGCCAATGTCACTCGATAGACTAAGACGAATCCATAGACACCTCATTCATCAAAATCCACCGAGTCATCTTGTTTTTTGTATGTAGAAACTCACAAAAGAAGCTAATATAAAGAGTATAAAAATAACCCATGCATAAATCTATGTGTATACAGGGTGTTCTTAAAAGGTCTAGGCATCCAAACAAATATCCATATGACATGGGTCCAGCGATGATTCCCTTCCGAGATAACGCAAGGTGAAGTCTTTCTTCTCAATTGACATACAGGTATGCAATTGAGCATGTATTTCTGGACCCACATTTATATGGACTTTTTGCTTGGTTCTGATACGCAAGACCCGTGGTTCAACTATGACTGAACCATTTCGGGAACACCCTGTACGTGATCAACAAGACACGAACAACAGGCATCAACTTACCATGCAAATACTTCTGCATAGGAATGGACTGCCATTGCGGTCATGCCCTGAGCAGCCATATGAGTCATTATAGATGCATTATTACGTATATCCCAGAAACGGACGTCTCCAGCGACACTGAGGGAAATAAATTAGATAATGATAATAGTTAGTTAATTAATACATAAACTGAAAAAGAAAAAAAACAACAAGTGATATATCACACTACTTCAAGCAAAATAGCAAGTTATCGATCGATCACAGAAACTACGTTACCTTCCGCTAATAATCTTGCCAACAACGTCCGCTTTCTTCTGAATCTGAACGTTAACAACCCATGCTGAATGTTCTCTGAACGTCGTCACCCGACTAGAAACGAGAAAATAAAATAAAATAGATAAATAAATAAATAAATAAAGTCATCAATCAAGAAAAAATTCCAACTAAAATTAAAGCATGCATACCATTCATTTTGTGCCAGCCGTGTATCGTAAAGTCTCACAGAACCATCGCCGCATCCAGCGACCAACAGTGGCTGTTCGGAATCGCAAGACAAGCTGGTGATGCAACTGTCTGCGCCCGTTGGAATATCCTGTAGAACAACAACAAAACACAGGTTATCGCCGCAATCTACATTATCAACCGACAAAAAATATCAACTCGACATTCAAGACCAATCGAACCTGAAGTTTTTGTTCAGTTTCCGCGTGCCAAACGCGAATCACTCGAGAATCGCCCGACGTGTAAAGTCGCATCGTCTCTTGATCCCATTCCATCACTAGGCCCGACCCTACAACAAAAGATAAAGGAATATTTTTTTGAATCTCATGAATGCCTTAAAATTACGTCTTGAAATACTTTTTATAAGTGAAATCTCACTAATCCCAAAAAATTGCTGGATTAGCGGATTTTTTCCCGAACCAGTGAAGCTCAGGGATAAATGGCAAAATCAACTGTTGTTAAAAAATTATAAACCAGAGTGATCGCTGGTGCTTTAATAATTTTGAGCCAAAAGTATTCACCGTAAATTGAAAAATTTATGAATCAAACTATTCACTGTAAATTCCAATCGCCAAACCATCGAAGCTGATGCCGGATCAGTGAGGTGCAACCTGTTACTCGCTATCCTATTTGCGTAAAATATTTTAATTATTTACCTCTCGGTGTTGGCGTCATTTCATTCAAAGCTTGCCACGCAGTGACCATGCCAAATTCTTTATTACCATCATCACCCATATAATTACGCCATAACCTCACGGTGCCATCGTCTACAACGATACGAAAAACCAAATTGAAATTAAATCACAATTTTTAAATGAATTATACATTCAATTTGCAAGGACACATAATAAATGACGCATTAATTTACCTGAACCTAACATCAAAAGACTGATATCGTGAGGATTAACGAACTCCATCGACGTAATCCTCGTTGACTTGGGATTATGATTCGAGAAGTTGTTCGAGAGGGCGCCTTGTTCCCAATCCCACACGCTGGTAATGCCAAACAAATCGTATGAAGTGCACCGTTGCGACAAGGATCGATGGTTCCAAATGAAAATGTAACTATTTTCGTATCTACCTGACTGAATTATCACGATCAGCAACGACTAGAATTGGTTCGTACGGATGCATTTTGAGAACCGATGGAATGCCAGCGTTACGAGTGATGAACGCTTGATCGTCGAGTCTTCCAAACGCTAAAAAAGAAAAAATTTAAATTAAAAATTTTAAACCTAAGTTTATTTTGCCATTTTTCCCTTAAGCTTCACCGCGATTCGGTAATCTCGCTGATCCGGCAACTTTTTTGGTCCCAAGTTTTCCGGATTAGCGAGAGTCTACCCGTATAAATATTAGTTCTGTAAAATTTACCAGCTTTCTTCTGCTCGTCTTCTCCTTGACGTCGAACTTTGGCATTGCGTAAAAACCTCCATTCGCGTTCTTGGTGAAGTGTACTCTCAGGATCCGTTTCTTCCGGAAACTAACGAACACAAACCACACAAGTACATTAAAAAGAACATGCTTTACATATATACATATACGTATTTTAAACAGACAATGTCACCGGATATTGCCTTATCTCTCGACAAAAAATACCCCCCCCCCCCCCAAAAAAAAAGTTAAACTAAAAAATGAATAAAATTTACCTTCATCATTGACTGGGCAAAATATTTACAGCACCACTCGACAAATTCGGTCGTGATGAGAGCAATTCTAGCATTGACTTGATCGTCACTTTCGTCCGAAGCCTGCGAGAAGTCAACGTTCCGACAACAATCAACCAAACCGTTTTCTCGTTCATTTTTAACTTTTACAAAAAAAAAAACAGTGTTAAAAAAACGAATCCTTACTGCTGAAGACGGCCTTTCGATGGTTCTTCTTATCCTTGGAAAACAGGGCTGCCGTGGAAGCCATTTGAGCGGCCGAGGAAGATCGTGATGGTTCATGTTTATGTTCGTCGGAGGAGACTCTCCGCTACGTTCAAAATTAACGTTTATCCATCTCGTGCCCATCGCATCTAATCTTGCATGCTATTTGCGTGTCGTTATAAATACTACCTGATAAAAGATGGCTTGCTGGATGGTGAAGAAGGTGCTGAAAACGATGCCGATTTGGTCTGGGTGACGTCTTTTGAGTGCACCAACGCCTGTGACTAAAAATACAAAACACAAACATATAATTACAAATGATTTTTCTAGTCGACTTTTCCCATTTGAAACGAGGTGTGACCTACCACTTTGGTAGTGATGTATTTGACTACAGTTTTGGCCATTTCGCTCACGTGGAGGTAAGGATCGTTCGTCAGGTCGACCAGTTTTTGCCAAATCCGCAAGTGAATGCTGCTGTAACTACCGCTCAAATACGGAGAGGTGACCATCATCGCACCGAGCGACATGATGGCCGAATGGGAAGAAACACGAGGCATTTTCTCCTGCAACGCAACTTCCACGCCCGTGCTTTCAAGGCTCCCACTGCTCGTGCTGAGTCCAGAATTACCTGTGCTCACTGACGACACAACGCAACCATTGCAATTACAACACACCAAACCACCGATTGAGGAACTGGGTCAAATAACGGCGTAACGTTCAGATCTACAATGTTCGATATTCTCGCTTCAAAAAAGTACAAGCGCAAATTATAGGCAGTCAAACATCTTTATGCTATATATAGACTGGTCTAAAACGATTCAATATGTGCATTTTAAGAAATAACGATGTTTTAATTGAACTTGCACCGTTTTCCACCCAACTCCTCGATTACAAACACATCAACACATTAATATTTTTTTTATAGAATGAACATGAGATTTTGTCAATTACCTGGTGAACCTAAAAATTTCATTTTGTCCCTAGACGAATGCCTTCGTAATGTTCCACTCAGAGAAACAGTTCCCGAATCGGACGCTGTTATGAAATCAACTTTTAGACGATGCCAGCCCACAAAAAGGGTGTTGCTGAAAGGTCTAGTTAAATTTTAACGACTATACATCAAAACGAAGTGAAAAGTCCATCTAAGCATGGGTCTGGAAAACGATACTCATTGCCATTCCGACAGTGATTATGAGATAAGAGGCCTATGTATGTATTAACGTGATTTCACCCCATGTTATCTCGTACGGGAAGCATTTCAGGATGCATGTTTTTATAGGCTTTTTTTTTATGTTTCTGTTTTGATGCGTAGTATCTGTAATTACTAGGCCTTCCAGAACACCCTGTATGATTAACCAATAATAATCTACGTTTTCAACTACCTGGACTTTGAGTATTCTCTCGTTGCTTCTCTTCATCCATAAACTGATACGCAACATTTACAAACTGGTTATCAAACATAATCACAACCCAATGTAAGGCAACTACAATTTCCTAGGATAAACACAGGACCACATTTCCATTTGTTAAAATTTTTCAGCTATCAATCAATGAAACTTCACGAAACAACTACCGATTTAAAAATTCACCTGTCGAACAATAGGGCTCGCCTCGTAGGCAATGGTTTTAATCAGTGTCATCGCAATACTATGATCGATAGTATTAGCGTGATCGCTGCGTTCGGTGACGCTGCTCACGAACGTGCCGAGTGCATACACAGCAGCTGCCCGAACCTACAATTAAAGATTGTCACACATTACACGATGACAACCCAAAAAAAATTTGACAAAAAACAAAAACTCAAGCACTTCATACTTCAGGAACGGTGTCTGTCAGCAAGTTGTACAGTTTTTCGTGCGCAGAATCGCGTACACCGCACCAACGTGCCGTTTCAAAATTCAGCCAAACTCTTCCTAAGCATATGGCTAGCCATTGCCGCAGAAACGGATTGGTATCCGGTAATTGATCTAAGCAGATGGATATCAAGTTTCCTTGACGAGCTGCTTCCTAAAAAACAACAACAGGAATATCCACCATTATTATGTCTTTTCATTCGTTTAAAAAATAATTAAGGTCTTCAAAAGCTTTTCAAGTATTGATTCACGAGTTGAATTGAAAGGCTTGCTGAAGTGACCAGATAGCTCCGATTTGTTTGTAGCAGTGGCGCTACTTCCGTTACAAAGCCACATGGGATAAAAAACATATGTACACTATTACGTCATGTTTTATTGGGACACTTAAATAGGCGAGTACACACTACGTGTATGCATAATACAGGAAAGTGAACAATTGGTAGGTTGTACATGTATGAATTCATTTAGAAGCAAGTTCGACTGCACGTTTTATCTGTGTAATAACGAGACACGTGATTTGAAAAACATAGATCTCGGATATCGCATTCAATCAAACGGTTCATTGCGAATACAAAAACTAGAGCTACTCAGGTAACTGCACCCGAGCCCTTCAATTATATCTCACCTGACCCGTTGGGTAGTTATTTACAATACACGCCAAAACAAAAGCTGCCATTGTGCGGTGTTCCGACTATAATCATTCAAAAAACATGGTTAATCATAACAGACTGTACACTTTTTTTATATTTATCTATTTATTTATTTATAATAAAATGAATCATGTTTATTTATAATAAAATATATTATAAAATATATTATAATAAAAATTTTATTTATTATTAATAAAATAAATTTTATTTATTATTAATAAAATAAATACAATTTCAGACACTTACTGGCATGTTCAAGTCTTCCAGAACAGTGAGAAAATATTTGTGACCATTATCTCTCACAAGATCAGCCTGACAAGTCTACAAATAAATGATCCGTCGTTAACAAATCCATCACCAACATAATGAAACACAAACGTACAGGGTAAACCAAAAAAACAAAAAAAAAACGAAAAAGTAGTCATGAATTTTCAAAGAGCAATTTCTCATAAACCACTTAAGACAATTCACAGTTGAAACGATGACATGAAAGCTCAATTTAATATCTTTCCAATGATACACAATTTTGCGCTATGGTGTTCATAATTGGGTCGCAATGGCCGTGCGAAAATAAAGTACCCTCAAAAAAAGTTGCAAAACTACAATTTCACTTAGTCTTTTTTGTCTTCAGTGAACTTTCACAATGGATGACTGCAACGACACAGTTTTTCATATTTGGTCTGAAAAGCTGGATATATTCGTATCGCAAATTTAATATCCCTCCCTCCGTTTAAAACTTAATTTTTGTACTCGTGCACCGAACTCTCCTTGTACTTGTAAAACCATTTTACTTGTTTTTTAAGGGTACCTTTTTTTTTTGTGCGACCATTGCGACTAAACCATGGCAGCCATAGCATAGAATTGGCGTATCATTGGAAAGATATCGCATTGAGCTTTCATGCGATAGTTTTAAATTTCGTCTGGCTTAAGTGGTTCACGAGAAATCGCTCACCAAAAATTGGCGACAAGCTTTTTTTTCCCCGCCCACCCTGTGTATATATATATAGATCAAAATAAAACAACTTACGCTGTCGACGGCCAAAATTTTTGCCCAGATGAACACCAAATAAGGACGAAGTTCTCTCGCTGTACTTTGCAAGAGCTTTAAGACGTAAGGAAAAATCCCCACACTGAGGGCCTTCATAGACAAAAACAAACAAACGTGTTAAAAAACCCACTGCACTGACAAGAACAAACTGTAACAACAAACAAACAAACTGAAATTTACCAAATTAACGGCCCAAGGTCCAAGATCGAGAAACCTTCCTAAAAGGTCCAATGCCTTTAACCTGTGTACTTGACTTAGCAGCACCTGGAATGTTTACGAGGCCAGCAAATAAAATGCATGAAAGGTTAATGGATGCTGTGCAGATTCTAATCCTTTCAATTCATTTTGCAACGGTTGCAGCAATGGGTCTTGTGCAATTTGGTTTTGTTTTTTTACTATACTCTTTACATTAGCTTCACTTGTGAGCGAATAAGTTTGTGAGAGTGAGCTGGGAATTGAGCATATACTGCCATCTACAGTTCGTTGGAGAATATACTGTATAGTCCAATGTACCGAAAAAATGCATAAAACGAGACCTGCACCAGTCCAATGTGAAAAAATAATTTGCATCTATAAATAAATTGACATCAAAAATTTCAAAAAAATCAAAAATGGAATTACTCAAAACTTGCAAAAATGAAATATCGAATTACTCAACGAATGCCTAAAGTTAAATTCGCATTAATCGAAAAATGCAGAAATCAAAAATGGGATTACTCAAAACTACGCATAAATTGAACATGAATTATTCAAAGATTGCGTAAATTTTAATCCGCATAAGTTGAAACATGCAGAAATCAAAAATTAAAGCATTTTATGTACATACAGTATATCTGTATATGACAGTATATAAAGAGTACGCTTAGAAAAGCATTTTTAATGTACTTGTTTCGTAACATAAACAACGCATCTACCACCCAAAGAAAAAATTATATCGTAATGTTATATGATGATCAATGACTAATATAACTGAAACGAATTCCTTTTGACTTGACTCGAAATCTTTTTCTTTTCAGTCTACCTCGAAAATGGGTCATTTTTCACTTGTACGTTTATAAAAATCTTCAAATTATTTATAATACAAAATAAAATGCATAAATACCTTCTAAATGGATCCTGTTAAATACAACGTAACAAAAAACAAACATAACTTCACGTAATAAAAAAATATATTAAACATAAACTAAAATAAATTCTAAAAACTATAATGTTCCAACTTTCGATAATCATTGAAATGTTTCAAATTGTATAACAAATTAAAACAAGTTAATGACATAATCATTATTATTTATAGAATATCTCTTCATTACATCAATATTCTATGTATTATAGTTTAACAAGCGTTATTCCATTTCTAAATGGAACAACGTAACTAGTGATTTGACTTAAAATTAAGACTAAAAAATATAATTGCTCGATTGCGATAGACTGTGTTCATTATGACACCTAATCGAATAATTGCAATTAATATTAAATATAATTAACTTATAGTAAAACTAAAGATAAACTACAATATATATATACTGTTGTATATCATCGTCATCATCATCGTAACCCACATTGCTGCTTCAGCGTATTCAAATATGTAGAGTAAATTATACATAATACCTGAAGAACGATGGGTAGCTGTTCGGGAGGATTCCGAAAATTGCAGCCAAAGGTGAGCCACACTTGGAACGCCGTCAATTGCTCGGCAAAGAACGAACTGTGCATCAGGATTTCGTCTTCGCCTCGTTCCAAAATTAAGGGCAGTCGAGTCAAGCAAATATCAAGCGCCAAATCCCACGCTTGCCTAACAAGTCATGTGAAGAAATGGACACAATGTCAAATAAAGTTGTTAACTTTGCAGCCAAAAAAAAATAAATGAAGTCAGGCAGCTTTTTTAGTTTACGTACGAGCTACAAACCTTTAACACACCATTTCAGCAAAAGCGAAAACAATAGAACCCTAAAAATTAAAAAGTCAAACGTACAAATGAAAATTTTACTAACCACATGGGATGTTGGTTCGTAACAGGCAACTTTGGACTAGAAACGGGATTGCAATTGTACGAGCGCATGATCCTCTCGGCAAGTAAAAAATTCCGAAAGAGACTAGCGACTAGAAGATCTTGCCTAAATAACCTCTGAAATAATTCTAAAAAAAATTATAAAATTAATAAAATTAAAATTATAAAAAAATTTCGAATCGTGAAATTAAACGATCAATGTTACCTCTCGGAAGTACGTTCCAAGCAATCGTGTCTGTAATAGCTGTAAAAATCCAATTCAATTCACCGAGCATTGTCCTTCGATCGTTTAGTTGGCCAGGAATCCTTAACCAAAAACCAAAACGCATCAACGGTACTAGTCTCCCTTTTATTTCAATTTTCGTAATAATTAAAAACAAACTAACTTGTCGATAAGATCCAATGTTAAACCTGGGACTAATTTAGTTGTTTTTTGAACCACAAACCTTCAACAAAAACAACAAAAAAAATATTTGTAAATCGTCAACAAAATGTGTTAAAAAAAACGCAATGAGCACCAAGATGTAATAATGTCAAATACCATCGTAGTGCGATTTTGATGGGAGTCGTTAAACACGAAGTGAACAGATCCGCAGGCAGTTCGGAATTCATTGGTAAAATTTGGTTGCTACTGCACGCTCCCAATTGGATACACGTTTTGTATGAAGGTGAAAGCATAGGCGATGATCCTATTGGAGGATTTTGATTTGATGTGTGTTGCTGAAAAATAAAACATGATAAATAGTAAGAATTTCACATTTTATATTTTAACACATGCATACAAAGTATGACAATTTCAAACCCCGCACCATTTTATTTGTCAATCAAAAATAATTATTTCCAAACGAGACAATGAAAATAACTTAACGACCTTTTCACTTGAAAAAGTGGTACCACCATTTTTTTGAAATTGTTTAACATTGTCAACATGTCGGCCCATTGAAAAGTCATCTTAATGAACTATCAAACATTAGTAGCAATCGCCATTTATCGATTTGATATTTCATTTTCTTTCAGGTTTGAAATCGTCAGTATTTCTCAAGGTAACGCTTTTGTGTCATCTTGTACGACACGGTTGTCGATTTCAACTCGTATGAAACTTACTTCAAATTCCGACTCGTGCTGGGTTGCGAAATCCCTAAAAGCGTCAATTATCGTTCCAGCACTGGAGCAATCGTAGACGTAGATCGAAGGCGACCCCATCCACGTTTGCAAATCGTAAATAGAAAGTGGAATGTATTGCGTATAACTCTAAAGAAAACAATTACAAAACATAAAACAATTGTAATAGTGATAAATCTTCCTTAGCATGACCTATTACTCGTGTAAAGCCATTTTCACCTTATTAAATACCCAAATTTCCCCATTATCCGTAGGTTTTGGTACACCATGACCGTTATAATGAAACAATACACGTTCTTCCTAAAATAAAATAAACAAATGAAATCACTGTATGAGAAACATCAATTGTGTATATTTATTAATCAAACTGTACGTATTAACACTAAAAACTCAATTAACAGAAATTCCAATTTATTTGGTGAAATGTCATTTCGATATAAAAATCGATGCATTATCAAAAAATCATTTTCATCAATAGCTATGAATAATTTATCAAACGAAATGATGGTAGGTTAATTCTGTACATATTGTTCATTAAATGTTCACATTTTGTTAAATTGTACATGATTGGCGTGTTTAAATACAGTACCACACTGGATATAGGCATTGAAATTCTGGATTATCTGAATTTTCGTTTATCCGAAATAGGCTTGGTTCCATCAAATTCGGATAATTGAGTTTATAGTGCATTATGCAAACTGTAAACTGTTGTTACAAGCTAATGACGAATAAAAACCGACAAAATAAATTACCTTTGCATTTCTACGCAAGGAGATGCAAAGTTTCTTCACCTCGTCGACGGTAGGATCGAGAGATTGCTTGTACCGAGCGCGTGGTTGCCACCGCTCGTATTGTTTCTGTAAATTGTTGCCGATGGCTTCCAACGACTTTTGAGGACTCAAAGACATAGGATCTAAAAAAACAATTTCCACCGAATTCGCCTTAACATTTAACTAGTAACCGATTAAATAGCAATCAACGAAATAAATAAATACCTATCCAACATTCTAACGTTGCACAAGGTTCGGTTTTCATTATGTCGGGTGGATCGACGCCGACGTTTAGGCATAAAACTAAAGCAACGCTCACAGTTTTCATCTGAAAAAAAACAACAAAAAACAATGTGTACAAACATTTTTATTGCTCACTTAATTTAACAAAGTGCACTTGAAAAACACAACCATCCATTAAACGTGATCGACAAGTTGGCGATCGCTTCTGTTTGTCCTTCATAGCGGTCACCCAGCGTAAACATTACCACGTAAGTTATATAAACATTGACACATTTTTACCAGTTATTTTATTCACATTCAACACTCCAATTTGAAGGTAAATTAGTAAAAATGATTTAACGATACAAAACTATGTTTTTTCAAAGGGTCTCACTGATGGTATTCAATGTCGAGAGTTCCAAGAGATTCGTTAGAAATCGTAAGTTTTAAAATACCGCAAGTAAAAGATTTTGTACACGATCAAATTTGGCAGCATGTAGCCTATCGGTGTTTTATACCCGTCTACAAGGTAATAAAAGATACCATTAACTATTACGAGAATATAAATTTTCACAGATTCAAGTCATGATATAAATATATATATATATCATGGTCATCCTTTACGACTTTGTTTTTTGATGGAAACAGAATTTATATTTTACTGTGTGATAACTGATAATTTGAATTTTCGACATTTGTGTATTAACGAACAGCCATGGTATGAAGGTGCCACATAAGGTCTATAAATATTAGTTAAACAAAAATGTAATTTTGATAAAATTGCTTGTTTTTAACTAATCTAAACCGGTATCTATAAACACCAGTTTACGTTAGTTAAAAGACAATCCGACGACAATGGCTGTTGCTTAGTACACAAGTACCAAAATTTTTCCAGAACAATCAACATACATAATTTATGCGTTTTATACAAGACTTAGTAGAAATGTTTTACAATTTCAAAGATTTACGACGTAGTGAAACATATTCATATTTTTACAATCGTAAAAATTTACTTTTCATTAGTGAATATGCATATTTCATTTTTGTTATATGAAACAATATTTTTCATAGGTAAACTTTTACTTTAAATTGGTAAGCGGAGTTTAGGTCAAATATCGTCAAGATAAATGGAACTATTTTAATGTTATATTTTCTAGCTAACCTAACCTGGTATCTCTACCCATAGACACTTAGGTTAAAATGAAAACAACATTGAAATATTTCATTTATCTTAACGATATTTTCTTCAACTCCAACCACCAACCTAAAGTAAAAATTTACCATTTTCATATTTACTGAAAATGTTTTTAGTTAATTTATGAAATCAATTTGAAAACATCTTAAAATATTGCATTTGAAAAATAAAAAGTACAGTAGTGGTTTATTTACAATAATTTAACACACATTATTCCAATAAAATATACTTATTACTGAAGCCACATTATTATCTTATGCTATTTTTGGTTATATTACGAGACAGGACCTAGTTAATAATTTATGTAGATTACAGTAACCATTTAATTTAGATAAATTGTAACCAATTTGGCTCTAAAAGCCATTGCCCAGAATTGAGAGGTTTTATGACCTGTCACGATTACTACATTTTTAATGACATAATCAATAAAATTGCATAATATTGCTACAGTCCATAAATGATAAACCCAATATCATTCGAATAACATTGACATATTTACAAGGTCCCATCCCAGCTCAGATAAATGACATCAAGGATACATCAACACACTGAGATAACAGCTGACTCACGTGACACGAGTCGCTCTTCCTCCACGTATTTATAGAAATGTATAAATTATACATCAAAAAACCCACTTCAAAACCATTGAAAAAAGGAGAATACCAACCCTTTCCTTCATCCTCCATGTCTCTGTTTCACTTTTGCTCCCTTCAATGGATTCGTTATGTCTTTTATTTGCAAAAGCAATAGGATATCGCCAGTCGGCTAAATCCGATGCAGTTTCGTGATTGAGAAACTGTTCGAGGGTTGAAACAGCCATTTGTTTTTTGGGGCTCTTTTTCGAGTCAATGTTAACAACGATATCGACGGTTTAAATAGCACAGGAACGTCCCCAAAACAACGAAAAGCCAACAGCTCCCATTTCTTTTCAGACCACCATGATCCACATGGTCCATGACGCCATTTTCCTGTTCCACTCGAAACGACTTGTTGTTTGGTGGAACGAGTCACGTGACAACAAACCCGAAGTGTATATAATTATTGATACGTATATATGGTATACTTTTAATTATAATATAATTTTAATTATATTCACTTTGAACAAGCTCAGCGCGGAATGTAATTTCTCTTTTTGGTTTCTTTTTATAATACTTCCCATGTTTCACGTTTTGAAAAAGTCCGTCGTGAAAGAGAAAATAGTTCCTCTAAAATGTATTTTTTTTGCCAATTAACAGTTTTAATTTTTTATGGTTACATCAATGTTGGATTTTATGTACGATTTTGAGTAAAATTTAATTTAATTAAATAATATTAGTTATTTAATTAAAAATTAGTGCAGCATTGCGGATGAATACAATTCGTTATATGCAAGGTAGTTGGAACTTTATTCATTCTCTTGGTGATCTTCTTTACGCGTGGTAAGTTGGAGTTGTTGGAGGTTGATTTTAATACGGCAATTAATAACAAATATTTCTAAATGTTCGTAGTAATCTTTTATATTGAATCGTATTTGATTAATATAATGTTTGATGTTGATTTTTCCGAATTTTCGTATCTTCACACGTTTATATAATGTTAAAACGTGTTAGCCCTAAAGTAGGCTTAAGTTCAGCCACGTTGTCCATACTTTACTGTACTTATAACTTGTTAAATTGTTAATAAGTTAAAATTTTTGAAGTGTTAAATCTCAATTCGTATTTTAAACATATTTTATTGGTATGGTATAGTCATTTTTTAAACTTCTTTATTGCAAAGTATATTACAGTGGAATACGGTTATTGTGATCACTTTGGGACTACGATAGAAATAAAATTGTTGTGACCGACTGATAGTGATAAAAGTAGCAGATTGGTAACATCTGTGATTATAATAACCGGATTCCAGTGTATAAGAATACTGCCCAATATTCTTAAGTCAACGAAAGATGACCCTTAATTATTCCTCATCATATAAAATTTTAATTTATATAATTTTATTTTCCAGATAATTAATTGGTGACAACCATGCCGCGAATCCCAACGGTTCACAGTAAGACGTACGTGACGCCACGTCGTCCGTATGAGAAAGAACGCTTGGATCAAGAGTTGAAACTTATCGGAGAGTATGGACTTCGCAACAAGCGAGAAGTATGGCGCGTCAAGTATACGTTAGCCAAGATCCGTAAAGCTGCTCGAGAACTCTTGACTTTGGACGAAAAAGACCCCAGACGGTTGTTTGAAGGTGACACTTTTTGACGAATTCTAGTTGTTAATCTTGAACGGCTAGGTTTTGTCCAGCGGTCAAACTTGAAGCATTCTTTTATTTTTATCTTGCAGGTAACGCACTTTTGCGTCGTTTGGTGCGAATTGGAGTGCTTGACGAAAACCGCATGAAGCTCGATTACGTGCTGGGTTTGAAAATCGAAGACTTTCTCGAACGTCGTTTGCAGACCCAAGTGTTTAAGTTGGGTTTGGCTAAGAGCATCCATCATGCTCGTGTTCTCATCCGTCAGCGTCACATTCGGTAAATTTCACTACTAGATTTCCGTCGGGCCACTGGGGTTGTAAAAAATCCTACGTCCGACATAGCTTACTTGTTAATTCGTTCAGCCGATCGGCAGAAAGTAATTATCCGTCTCATTTTCGATGCCCGTCACATCACGTTTTGACAGTTAGAAAATGTTAACTTACGAGGCACGCTTTTTGTTTTTCAGTGTGAGGAAGCAAGTGGTGAACATCCCATCGTTCTTTGTGCGATTGGATTCGCAGAAACACATCGACTTCTCACTCAAGTCGCCCTTCGGTGGTGGACGTCCTGGTCGCGTCAAGAGGAAGAACATGCGCAAGGCTCAAGGTGGTGAAGCCAAAGAAGAGGAAGAAGAAGATTAGTTCATTTGTAAACTTGATTTCGTTTCTTGAATAAAAAGTTTGAAACGAATTCACTGCTTGGTTTCACTCAATCTATTTTTAACTTTAGCCTCAAATTAAATCGTGATTTTACGTGATTTTAACCTGAGGCTAAATTCTAGTAGTCATTTGGATCTTGACTTTGTCAATTTATTCACTCTTAATGCAGGGTTTACACTTTTTGAATATTTTGATGGTCACTATAATGAGTGGTTAGAAGTATATAATGATAATTGTTCATCTTAGATATTCAACTACAATTTAATTAAAATATATATAACGTTTATAGCCGACATTTAATTAAAATAGAACGTTTATAGCAACAGCATTGGCTTCAATAAATGGAACTATTTTTATACATTATGAGTAGAAATCTATAGGGTGTCAGAAAAACGTAATTCTTTTACATTTTTATTTAGTTTTATTTAGTTTTTGACACTGTACTAAAATTAGATTTTTTTTTATATATATTTATTAAATTAGAGTTTTTCTTTTATATATTTATTAAATTAGAATTTTTCTTTTATAAATTTATTAAATTAGAATTTTTTTTTTTTTATAAATTTATCAAATTAGAAATTTTTTCTTTTATAAATTTATTAAATAATTTTTTTTCTTTTATATGTTTACTAAAAATAAGAATTTTTCTTTTACATGTTATTTTAAATTAGAATTTTCTTTTATATGTTTTTAAATTAGTGTATTATACATTTTCATTTTATTTTATTTTATTATACATTTTAATTTAAGAATTTTTCAATAAAAATTTAGTATACTGTATCATTTTTTTAAAAATTATATTTCTCAGTACGGATGAGAAACATTTTTCATAATTAAATTATGAAGATCATTGTAAAATAATCCGGATTAGAGAGTTTCATAACATACAAAAAAAAAATCGATTCTTTTATTCTTTCATCTCAAAATCGATTTTTTTTTTTAGTAGGTGGCGCAGTTTAGTGGTCAAGAGTAGAATCACAATTCGCGCCAAAATATTTTTTGTCTTTTCGAGGCGCCTTTTTAAAAACATATATATATATATATTAAAAAACCCAACAAAAATCAGTTAATTACATTTTAACGACTTCAAAATATACTTTACAATTCTCCAATAACAATATCTTACTTTATCAAAGTCAAAAAAATACATTTGAAAAATAAAAATAACTAAATTCAAACGAGGACTAGAGACGAGGGTAATGGGTTTGGCATTGGATCCAATGTGGCTGCCGTCAACTTAGCAAATGGAGATAGAGCAGCACCAACATAGATTAGGCTTAAAGCCTTTTCTCCACTAGACATTGACGATTTTGCAACAGCGATTTGTCCACTTCGGTTGACACAACAACAATATTAGTGTTAAAACCATCGCCATAGGAATCCAGTGTCCGTATCGAGGCAACAGCATCCCTATGTTGGGTGAAGTCCATCATCTTAACCATCTTCATCTTGTGTGATTATTATATCGAGAAAAAAAAACAAAACAAAAACTGCTGCGAATCAACTGTCGATTTATCACCATCACCAGAAAAAACAAAACAATGGTAGATCATCTCTTTATTAATTGAGTGTTAATTGGCAACAAAAGTGTGTGTAAAAAAAAATAATAATAACTATATAGTGGACCCCGAAAAAAAAATGGGGTATGCTATCACCTATGTCGAATTGATATATTTATTATATTATTTAAAACGTTTATGATTTCTTTGACCCAACTTAAAAAAAAACAACTGAGCCGTCGTGGAAAATAGTTTGCATCCCGTTTCTCGAATTATCGATAATAACTACAATAACAGACGATTGGTTTTGTCACACAAAAAAAAAAGAGGAGCCCTACCTGCCAAGTGAAGTGAATGATTGACAGATGATGGATCTTCATTGGCAATGTATGGAATGATGGCAACCAACATTGCCATACCTGACCAAGTAAGATTCGCATTGTCGTTATTAAATATGAATTCCATGATTAATTTCATTTTTTCGTTTTCTGTTTTTATAGATAATTTGGTGCGCGTGCTGTACCTTTTATAATGTGCACGTTAACGCCCTTGTACTTGCACTTGTTACATATACAGGCATCCCTCGCTTTACGACGACGGTACACTTTTTCGACCCTTTTCGAATTATAACCACAACCTGTGCATTTGATGCGTGGTGTCGACGTTTTCGAACCTATTTTGTCAAGTTTTCCACGAAATAGTTGACTACACGTTAATATACCGTATTTTTGCGAATATAAGCTGCGTCGTATACAAAATTTTACGCAAGGCGCTTCTTAGCTGAATCTTATATTCGTGGGCGTCTTACATAAATTATAATAAACGACAAGGTTACAATATAAAGATCGTTATTTATTTATATTACCATTAAAAATATATGTATATGAATAAGTGTGTTATGTGGGGTCTTCAGTACCCTTCAGTGTGTTTATTGCACACAAAATACATACATTACATTGGAGCTGCTAAGTACAGCTTACGTTTCATTGTTCAGTAAGCTGTTTCTTACGTGTATCTCATGTGTGCATCTTATAATTGGATGCGTCGGGTCTTATCTTTGGGTGCGTGTTATACTTGTGACAATACGGTACATATCTATCGCGCTTTTCGGCAGTCAAAACACAAATTTACGAAAAGTCTGGTTACCGCATTTCATCGGTTTTGAGTTTTTTGACACTGTTCTGAATAAGCAGGGGATGCCTGTAAATTTGCATGTCGTATGTCAAGAATAAGTGTGTAAACTTGGTATGTCAGATGCATTTGTACGTCATGCACCTATTTGTATACACTTAGACATTTGTACATTTGCATCATGTATAAGATCGTACTTTGCGTGCACACTTGTTCTTAGTATTAGTTCTATTTATCATATGCACAGTTTGTAATAATATTTCCAGTGTCAACATTTACATGGTACACACGATGCCTATTTTTTGCGCTATGCACAATATTATGTACAAGTTATCCGCATTTTTCGATACGTACGCACATGCATGTTATGTACATAATTGTACCCACGTCAGGGCTGTTTTTCACGATAATTAATATTGATCACCACGCGAGTTTTTATTTTAATTATCGTCGTTTACGTTGCATGACATATTTTGCTCTTTTGTTTCATATTCTTGTGTTACGTTGATATTATTTTTGTTGTTGTTTATTTTTATTTTAATTTTTCAGTGTTGTTAATTTAATTTTTATTTTTATTTCTTCTTTTTGTAAGTTTTTACAGTATACCCTATGAAACGTTTGCATTTATTTCGACGCTGTAATGGTACTATAAATGCCTGCAACATTATCATAGCCTATGTAAAGCGAACGTTTTGCATTGTGGAATTGAGAAAATTGAATCATTGGTTAGTGAAAACTTACAATATATTAACTTCTAATCAATATTTTCTTTTTTTTACAAAATAGTACTACATTTGGTGGAAATTTATACATTTTATTTTTTCACTTTAAAAAACGCTTGAATTGTATGGAAAATGGTAAAATAAGTACTCCACTAAAAAAAAAACATACTTTGGTGTCAAAAGTTTAAACAAAAAAAAATTAAAGTTAAAAAATTAAAAAAATTTTCATGTAAGTTTTCATTTGGTAATCGAATTTTCTACAACTTTTTATTCTGCTTTCAACGTCTTTTTTTTTAAATTAACCGCAAATTGTATTGGTATTAAACGGCAGGCGAGCATGAAAATAATGGCTTATTAACTTGGAAATATATTCTTTTACTTATTTTGCTTTAAAATGAAGCTATATTCGAGTATATGTCTTGGTGTGGTCATTTAACACAAGGGTTCAAAGTTTCTGTTTACAGGCAACTCGCTGTTTACAACAAGTTCATTGCCAACATGCGTTCATTACATGTCTGGCTTGTTCCATATTCCTGAGCTGTTTTACATAGGTATTGTATGTTAGCAGCTGTTTTATAACATTAATCCATGTACTAAACGTTGGCTGCATAATGTTTTTTTTATATATTGTATGAGTTATGTTTCAGATACAATGCATAACATATAATAAAAATGATGTTTCGATGAAGTTGGTTATAATAAAGCGAGTTGCCTGTGTATGAAATATAGCTAGTTTCTCAACCATGTGTAGTTTTGCAAAAAAGTTTTTACAAACTTGAGGCGGATGAATTGAAGGGCTTCGGGCATTATGGTGATAAGCCAAACTTTTCCAAAAATGGCATTTTTTTTGCAATCAAACCGTTCTTCGGTACTGTTTCCAGCTTGCTATATATACTCTTTATATTAGCTTCCCTACTTGTGATTTGTGAGTTTCTACATACAAAAATAAGATGTGGATTCTTCTTAGTACTATCAAGTGACACTGGTTTATATGGCGTCAATGAAAAACCAGTACAATATGATGGATGCTACATGCCATCTATTATTCTTTAGACCTTCCTACAGGCTAAATGGTTCGATGGATTTTGATGAATGAGGTGTCGATGGTTCCGTTTAAGTCACGCGGATGTCACTGCCTATATGCTTGTTAATTAAATACTAATGTGATGGATACTATTTGCCAGTACATAAATAGTATGCTTGAAAAGCATTTTTAGTGTACTAATGTTCCAATGTGGATTGTTCAGAAAATGGCAGCATAATATAAAGAATAACCTTGCTATTCAGTATGGCACTCTATGAAGTTTTTCACCCGCCCCCCTCCCCAAAATGGCTCTTCTGATCAATTTTAAAAAAATATGGCTTATCGTTATATTGCCCGAAGCCTTTTAATCTTCAAAAATCTAATGCAATCAGTAAGGTGAAAAATTTGTGAAATGAACAATGAATTTTGTTGTATGAAATCATTGGAATACGATAATAGTGAGTTTGCAATAAAATGAAATAATGAAAATTGGAAACGATAACCCGTGAAACTAACTGCTTCTTGTCGGATGTTTTAGAAAAAACGAGGAAATAGCTCGACTTGTCCTGACATTGCGAAGTACTTTTCGAGTTCCAAGATCCAAGACGCCGTACCCAACCCGGGAAACAACGAGGAGATTCAGGATTATTTCAAGCGATCATGCGCCCCTCTGGACCTTTCTCAGCCTGGCAACATTTATCCGCGCTCGTCAATGCACCACGCATCGAACGCAGATGATGAGCTGGCTAACAAGTGGCCCCCCGCAAGAAACGAACATGAGTGCGATGCCGTCATGAAATATGTCTACAAAGACGACGTGAACATGGATCGTATCGAACGCCAAATGTTTCAGGACTTGGATCCCCGCATGTGCCACTCGGTGGATAAGGCGGTGGAACTGCTCCCTCCCAACCAGAGGTTGTATCAGGAGAGTGCGCTTACACTCAAATACGGTCGAGAGATGAAGTCGACCGGCGATCTGCACAATAGTGTGTACGCAATGCCGCACGATCTGAAACACGAGATCATTGACGACAAGGCACCCATGAACAATGCGTATGGCATGATGATGACTAATCCCAACGACAGATCCATGCATGGACGCGACGATATGCCTCCCATGCCGAAGAATCCCGTCAACAACAGTGACTGCCTGTACTCGGGTGAAACTCACCCGTATAAGTGGGTTCCGGATCTCAACTCGTCGCTCGACGAGTTCAAGCTTCCTGAGAACGAGATGCGGGATCAGAGGCAGGAGTTGATATCGCTCGTCAACATGGACACGTGCCCGGCCTCGATGCCGTTGGATAACCAACCGTGCAATAACCAGCCAACCACCGATACGGTGTGCGGCAAAAGCAACGCCATCTACGCTCCCAACAACTTGCAGTCCACTCACAGCACGGCAGCAGCAGCTATTCCCGAAGAACAGAACGTTCAGGTGATTAGCTACGAGGAATTTTTGAAGTCCGAAGGCCTGTCCGTGCCAAGCAAAGAGAAGGCAGCCGAGCTGAACGCGAACTCCGTGGAACCGGTGAAGAAGCAGAGCAACATCCGCAAGTTTTTCACTCGAGTTCCGCGAACTGTGGAGGTCAAATTCGACCACAAAAGACTTGTGACCGTGACGGCGGTCGTCCATCCGCAGCCACAGTCACCCCGAAAGCTGAACGCGAAAAAGCCGATTCGAAAGCAAACGCCACGCAGGTCTTCATCTTCAAAGCAATTTGCGAAGGGCAGCAGCGATAACAGCAAAGTCTCATACAACATGCGACAGCGCAAGTCGAACGTTGTTGTTGACATTGAGGAAATCGATCTTACCATTCGAGAGATGAACGCCGATGCTAACGAAATACCGAAAAAGCCGTGGAGGCCCGGTCGAAGACGGCTGCGAAGTTACCACAGCTTCGATTCCAAAACCGAGTCGGGGTCGGACGATTTCAAGGACCCCACCTCGAAGGAGGGGAAGACCCCGCTACCCGCCAAGAGTAGTCTCAACCACAATTGGAACCAGCTCAAAGTGCTCGATCCCAAGCCGTTGTTTCTCGCATGCGACCTGCCGTCGCCAAAGCCGCGGCGCCAAAAGAGAAGCAAATCCGAGAGCAGCAAGGACGAGAGCGAGGTCGAGGCGCTCCCGCCGAGGAAATCGCACTTCCGTCGCGAGTCCACCGACAACAATTGTCGCAAGTCGGCTCGCTTGAATCGCGGCGTCGACGAACGAGAACCGGAAAAGAACGCTCTGGAAAAGGTTGTCGACGACGACGGCTTGTCCCACAAACCGTTGAAAAGCATCTACAAGTCCACCGTCGTGCAACCCGACGCGTCGTCGGGACTGCGATTAAAATTGGTACGCATCGGAAAGAAGCGACATCACCACCACCACCACCATCCCCGTAGCAGTCATCGCCATCGCCACAAGAAGGTAAGTCGTGCTATCTTGGGTGTCACTGTGTCGTCAACTTGGCAAAATAGTGATATGCCACCAGTCCACGCGGTGTCCGAGTGTCATCAAAATAGCATGCCGTTCAGTAGTCGTTGTGTAATGCATGCCTTTTCCGTTCTCCGATAGCACAAAAATGCTAAAGTTCGCAAGGCAATGGAACTTTTGCAGAGGGCTAAGGAAAGCAGTTTCCACCGCGATTCTCGATCCGACGATTCCGGACCACGTCGTTCGACGCGTCAAAGCACGACGATGGTTCGCTTGGCAATGGAAGGAGCGAAAAAAGCCGAGGAACTTCGACAAGCTCGTATCACGGCTCAGCGAACCACACCTCCAAAGAGGCTTCGCACTCGTAGAATGGTAGGCTTTTGTCACAAAATCGTTTTGTAGAAACTAATTTACTATTTTCTTCGTCGAAAGAAAAAATAATTACTGTAAACGATTAATTCGATAAATTGATTGATTTTAAATTGCAGCTCGAGTCACAACCAATCACCAAGTCACCACGAAGTTTGAGTTTGAGGAAAGCAACAAATGTTGAAAATCGTTCCGAAGATAAGAAAACCGACGTCGTTAACAAGGGCGAGTATTTTTTGTGTGCTTCGTTAACAAATGTTTGGACACTTTATAAGGTAAAATGTTGTTTTTACGACGAGTTTTTGCCACAACGGGAGGGTCGTTCCTGCACCAGTTACACATGTCGTACAAGGGTCGACCATATTATGCCATTGAGGAGTTGGGTGGAAAAATGGCCTAAATCAAAGAATGTAGTTTTTGAGAAAATGGGCAACAACTTTCTGGCACCTTCAAATTTAACATTAAACAAAAAATTTTGTCAACTGTATATTATTTACAGAAGGAAAATGAACGGGTGTTGCAAAAAAAAAGTTGTCAACAGGCTTCTAATTATGGGCTAATTTAAAAATGCAACAATAAAAAATTGTTGTGTGACAAAAAGAAAGAAATCACAAAAAAATTCTTTAAATTCCAAATATGGTGCTAACACAGGGTGAAGTCATGTAAGCTTATTGTCTCGAAAGTTGCTGTAGGTATGCAAATGAATATGCATTTTCAGGTCCATGTTGATGTGGACGTTTTGCTTCGTTTTGACGCATAACATCCGTGGTTAAAATTTGACTAGACTTATCAGGAACATCCTGTATATTTATATAAAATATTGTGAGTTTAATCTTTAGAATTAATGGATAACTTGTTTTTTTTATGCAGCTCCCAAAAAGCTGGCGTCGATTTTCACCCAGTCACGCACGCAGAAGAAAGACCAACAAGCGCAACCAAAGCGAGATGCGCAACTGAAAAGCGTGCCCGTCGTCGTCATCGACGACGCGAAACAACAGTTCTTGAGAAGTGGCATTCCCGAGTGTCTCCAGCTTCAGGTGACGAGGCAGCAGCAATTCGACCAAATCCCCATGGGCAGTTACCCGTTCGCCGCCGTCACTCACGTCGCCCAGCGAGACCCGGCGGCCAAAGACAAGCCGCTGGAAGTCACCGAACGCTACGGCTTGAAGAAGCTGAGCGAGAAGCTTTCGGACACGTCGTCAATGATCCCACCTCCAAAGAACACGATCCAGCTCGGCAGCCTGACGACCATTTCGGGCAAAGTGTCGGAGTGCTACAAGTCGCAAATAGACAAGCTGGTGTCGCTGAACACGACGCTGAAAGCGTTTCCCAACGCGGTGGTCAAAGATATATTGGCCAGCATCGGTCGCCGTTCGCCGCGCTTGCCCATCAAGAAGCTCTACAGGAGTTATCTCATGAAACGGAGGAGGATGGAGAAACTCGAGGTGGCGAGCAACCCCGCCAACAATCAAAAGGAGGAGCCCAGCGTGAAGAAACGACCATCCGACAACGAAGACATCATCGAAATCAAAGAGATCGTCAACGAGCTGAAGCGAAGGAAGATCGAAGCGCCGAAAAATCAGATGACCGGCCAAAACGAATCGTCCGTCAATCGAGGCAAGGACGAGCTGGCAGCAATAAAAAATTCGATACAAAAGACGGAGATCGAGAAGGTTTTAGCACCGGAATTCAAACCATCAGGTCTGTTACAATTATTGTTTGTACTCTTCACTTGGGAGAGAGTTTATGAGCGAGCAAGCTGCCATCAACAGTCGTTTATGAAAATATACTGTACAGTCCAATGTACCAAAAAACGCATAAAAGGAGAATCGCATAAGTTCTTCGCCTAAATCAAAAAACCACCAGTAAAAAAATAATTAAATAGAAAAATGAGGAAATCAAAAATGGAATTGCTCAAAATTCACATAAATCAACTATCTAGTTACTCAACAATCGCATAAATTTCATTTTTGCTTGAATCAAAAGTCGCATCAATCGAAACGTGCAGAGTTGAAAAATTAAATTACAGTACTCAAAACACTCATAAATTGAAATCAAAAACTGGATTTATTTTTTTTTTACATTTATGTATGTACATTGCACATACAGTATATCTTGTATATGGCAGTAGCAGGGATACCGAGTACTTAAGTACCGAATACTTAAGTACACGTAACAAGTACATTTTAAGTACATTTTCAGTACT